>OU898278.1:133285437-133374093 GCA_918026665.1 Diabrotica balteata | reverse complement strand
CTGTCACCTCGTTCATTTCTTTTACCGAGTCCGTATTCTCCTACATGTTTGCCACTTTTTCGTTTACCAATTTTTGAGTTAAAATCACCTAGAATTACTGATGTCTCGTGGTTTCATCGATTTTAATACTCGTCCTCGGGTTTATCTGCATTAGGTGCATAGATCTGTATGATATTGAGCATCCAACACTGACAACATTGACAAACAACATCCTTGCTTTAATACGTTTGATATTATAAATCCTGTTGTTATTTGTGTCCCTGCATTTATTTTTGTTATTAGTTGATTGTATAGCACTTTGACGGCTTTTATTAATTCTATATTAATATTCGTGCTTTCCATTGATTGCCACAGCTTCTTTAGTGGAACGCTGTCGTAGGCTTTCCGTAGGTCAACTAACAACATATGAGTCTCTTGATTCCGTGCCATCTTTTTTTTCTATTATCTGGGTTAAGGAGAAAATGTGGTCAATAGTGGATCGACCCGTACGAAATCCTGCTTGTTCTTCTACTTTATAATCTAAGTATTCTCTCTCAATTCGGTTCTTTAAAACCTTTTCATATATTCGACTCATAGATCCGGTTACAGCTATTCCTCGGTAATTTTCACAATTATTTTTATCACCCTTTTTATGTATAGTACTGAGGTATGATATCTTCCATTCTATAGAGATTTCGCTCGTGTTTATGCATTCTTGAAATAGTTGTCGAAAAAATTCATACAATTAGTTCGTTCCGTACTTAAACAATTCTCACGGGTTTATCCTCTTGTCCAGGTGCTTTGTTCCTCATCAACTGTTTACATACATTTTAATGGGTTTCTGTTGTTAATCTTATTGGCGAGCCAAATATTGAAATTCAATCTTGGTTTTCTTAAAAGTTCTTTGAAATACTCTTCCCAGTCTTATGGTTTTTCAAATATATTTTTGGATGATATTAATCCACGTTTGTCAATCCTCTAGTAGGTCCTCTATGGGCCTTTATAAATTTCTATTATGAAGTTTATCTACATCTACTTTTTGTATTTTTTTTTAGATGATAATGATATCGTGTTAATTTTTTTAGTAGGTGCATTTTTTGCTATTTTGTCTACAACCTTGTTTCCTTCGATTTCAATATGTGACGGTACCCATATAAAATTAACTTTCACGTTTATATTTTTTGCATATTTTAGTTCCATTTTAATGAGAAGGAGTATTGGATGATTACAGTAGAGTTGGTTTAATGCCATTATTGAGCTGAGAGAATCTATAATAACGATATTTCTCTTTTTATTTTTGTTAACTATCCTAACTATTGCTTTAAGTATAGCAAACAGTTCAGCAGAGAACATTGTTGTATATGAAGGTAATTTGTAAGCTTCTATATAATCTGATAAGTAGATTGCTGTCCCAATTTCGTCTTTGTTTTCGAAGGCATCGGTGTAAACTTTGACACAGGTACCATATTTGCTTAATATTTTAAGAAATTCTTGACTAATTTGACTTGCTGGCGTTTCTGGTTTGTTTAGGCGCAATAAGCTGGTGTCAGTAGACGAAAGTCGAATTGTCCAAGGAGGAAGGGTTTAAACTGAGGACATATCGTAGGTGTCGGGAACATGGAGTCCTATTGTTAACAAGTAGGTATGTAGGCAGTAATAGAAAGGGTGATCAGTTCGATTTGAGTTTGGAAATAACTTTTGAAGCGGTCAGCGAATACGTTATGTATAACTGGATTATCTGAATTAGACGATACTGAGGCGGCATAAGAAAGACTATTATTGATATTGATATTACTGATATTGTCTTCTAAACAAGAGTGGAATCTCTCCAGTTTCCTAGTGTAGGGTTTGTATTGGACTAGTGTGGTTTGCTCCTAAGGAAATTCGAAAACCTGTATTTTATAAAATGATAATGATATCGTTTATTTTCATAGAACGATTATTTTTAAGTACGTTTTTTTTTTTTGGAGGAATTATAAACAATTGAGCCATAGTCCAGTTTGGGACGTACGCCTTATAGATATGTAGTAATGCAGAAGAGAAAATTGATTTATTGAGCAATTTTTAGAGTCAGTGCTTAAAATAAATAAAAAGTGATTCATTTTAGATAACCCTTTTTATTACTGGTCTGTATTTACTACTAACGATTTCTACATTTTTGTACATACTGTTTATTTAATAATATGAAAATATGCATATTTGTTGAATTAATTCAGACAAAATAAAAGAGTTCTCATTACGGGTTCCTCAAATTTGACTTTAATTAACCTTTGTGCAATTATTCGATCGTATTCTTTAGTAAAATTGTTTACACAGCCAGTAAGATTAATAAATATTTCAATACAACTTTTGATCACATAGTGTGACTCTCACGAAACAGATTTTTGCCTAACCCTTAGAACAACTCCTCCGCATCTTACACCCTTCCAAATATCTACACAAGCATTCGAAGGGTTGAAATAAATACTAAAACCGTCAAAAGCAAATAAAAGCCCCAAAGCACAGAGAAAATGCCAGAAAAGATGAGACGAAAGATTTCCATTTATCTAAGGGTTAACATAAAAGATGTCAAAAATGTTTGAAGCAAGGAAACACCCTCTCTTGTAGACATACAATATTGAACGCTGGGGTGAGGGCGGGCATTATAATTTAGTTCTAGAATTTTAAATATAACAGTGATCGTATTTGTTTGTAAATATAAAAGTCTAGTTTTTAATAAATCTCCAAAACTCGAATAGTTCGTAATGTCGTATATTGTAATTATATAATCGTGTTGTCCGTAAACTGTATAACATTTAACTTTTGTAATTAAATTACTACAGTGTAGTTTACAAAACTAGCTAATTTTATCTCAAACAAAATAGCAAAAACGCAAAAAATGGTTGGCTTTTGACCATTTAAGATATGGCCACTTTTTGTCAATGAAAAAATATGAAAAAATTCGTCAAATTTAAGCAATTAATGCGATTATAAGAGATTTATTCAATTTAAATTTAACCTTAGATTTAACTGGATTACTAACAGATTAAAATAAGTATTATGCTTAAACTAATTCAGGCAATATGTTCAAGACACGTTTCTGTTTTTTTAATAAGGTTAAAGTCCAAGAAAAATAAGAAGTACGTATGATCGGGTTGGTAATCATGTCCTCTACTACGTGCATCTTCTTTAATGGTATCCACTTCATTTTTTCCTATTTTAGTATAATATCTCCCTCCTTTTCGTTCTTCTGGACAGCAATTTATTGCGTTGCAATGAAACAGTAACTAAAGCAAATGAACTTATCTTTTCAATACCAGTATATGTCAAAGGGAAAACAAAAATAATGACGAATCTGGTCCGCAGTAAGCTAATTGAAATAGAGAAATTGCTCTTCTCCTATCGAAGAATCGCCGTTGTTAAAAGATATGTATATGTTAGCCTTGAAATAAGATTAACACGAGACAATCAAACTTGTGAGCTACTTAGAAGATTAAGTTTAGTTTGGGCTACATTTAAAAAAATGGTGCATTTTCCCAGTCCTGAATCTGACACAACGTAAAATAGAGAGATCAATGCTTGGAATAAGCTTGAGAAATAGAGATAAGAAAAGAGAAAGTTTGTAATTCGCAAAAAGAAAACTTTTTAACAATGTGTGCCAACTGTTTGATCTCGACAAAATTTGTTCTTTGTTTGTTAATATGCGTTTTGAGACTATCAACCAAGAGTCCTAGGGAAACAATATGATATGATATATTAGGATTTTCACATAAATAGGATAGTAGTATCTGCAAATTTTACAAATGACTAAGTAATGGTTCCAATGCTATAATTGATTTGTGAAAATTTGTATAACGTAATAGATTCTCCCTATTTTATTTGTGGTTACTTGCGTAACTCATGTAGGTACGGTTACTGGCGAAATAATGATTTTGTATAATATGAGTGTTGAGGTAAAACACCTTAGTGCTAACTCAGCCTTATCATTTTGACAGTCGCGTAATATCTCAAATAAACTTATCATAATTCGTTTCAACATTTCATTGTGTTTAAAATTAGTATTGACAGTCACATCTTCTTCTCTTTATGTCTCACGTTCTCTCAGGTTACGATCATAACTACTTTAATCTTATTCCCTATCATTCTAAATAGCTTGGTTGTATTAATATCATATCATATTTATCGAACATATTACAAGGCTAAAATGGAGATGGGCAGGACATGTTGCAAGAATAAAAGACGACAGTTGGAAAAAAAATTGCTTGAGTGGAGACCACGGGCTGACAAGCGAAGCCGAGGAAGACCCTAACGCGATGGACCGACGACCTCAAAAGAATCGTGACCAGTTGAATAGCAGAGGCGCAGAACAGAAGCAGATGGAAAAGTCTAGGGGAGGCCTATGTTCAACAATGGACAACTCAGGGCTGATTGATGATGATGATAATTAATATCATACCAATCTGGCAAGTTCTTAAACTATAAAGTCTTTCTTTGGCCTGGATCTCATTTGCCACCGGCTCTTTTTCCTTGCATAACATTTTGTAATAACCTATATTTGAAGCCTCTCATTACATGTCCAAAGTATTCTAGATTTCATTCCTTAATGCTTTTTATAATCTCTTTGATCTTGCTGATACGTTCTAGTATTGTGATATTTTAGAACTTCTCCACCTAAGGTTTTAAAATTATTCTAAAAGCCTTAAGGCATTTTAGACAACTTTTATTTACATTACAAGACATGACATCATTAAGAAAAATAAGACTGAGTGTACATACCAGCGAAGTAAACGGATCCGCAATGACAATTTTAGGTAACCTCTCCATAAAATCTTGCACATCCCTCTGAAAGCTATTCCGGTCTACTTAATCCTGCATCTTATTATACCGTGACTTCCTGCGTTACAATTTAACTGTTAATTTAATTCAATTGATTAAGGGCTGTACTATTTACATACGCCGACGGTTTTGTATTGTGCTGTTTACTTACTTCGAGTATTTTTAACGCACTCGTAATCTCATTAGAAGGTCATTGGCTACGTATTCCTTTCAGGTACGGAAAAATAACTTTGAATCATCCTTTTAAATTACAAAAGGTTATAATATCACATCTCTCAGGTTAAAGCCTTACAGCCTATTAGAAGCTTTTATTATTTTCGCTGTGAATTTGTTGAAGTTGAAAAGCTACTGCGAAGTTTTCATCATATTCGCTTTTGGAATTTACATGTACTGAAAGTATTGCTTTATAAAAATATTAAATTGGTTAAGAAAACTTTTAAATTAGTATATTTTTTAATGAAAGTTTGACACCTATTTTTTTTGTTGCATTTGTCCAGATACAAAATGTACAAAATGTACATTTACGATATATTCAGTGGTGGGACAGAAAAAGTTTATGAGGATTCTTATGCCTCGAACACTGTGACTGTTCTATCGGAAATAATTTATTATACTTAACATATTCTACTACTGCGCCATCAACTCTATGAGGTCTAGTTAAATGTCTTCCTCGTGAGTTTCAAGAAGGGTGATGGTATGTTTCCTTTGATTTGTTTGTGAATTAGGTCTCAGTTTTTACGTCCAATTTCATAATATAATCCACCAAAAGCTACTATTTTAGTGCAGGTCACCCAAAAGGTACATGATATATTTCTTTTAGAATTTTCATTTTCTGTTCTTGAAACAGTAAAGTGTGCTCACTGTTAACATCTAACTTGTATAAATTAGAATGAATCATCTTTCTTTCTTCTGAATTAAAATTTTCTCCGCACTTTAGACGGCAATTTTCGTTACACGGTACTTCAAGATTGAGATTTTAAGCATCCTCCTACTCCCTTTTCTTCCTCGTTCACTAGCCAATGCTGCCTTTTTCTATTTTCATTCCTCCTTATTCCTTTTCCATTTTCTTAACATTTTTTCAATTGTTTTTTCCTTTTTTTGAAAATTTTCCAGTGTCTATATTCTTATTTCCTACATTAATATGGGTAACAGGTTCCAGCAATTCTAAACGTTCGTCAGTTTCTACTTATTTGGTTTGAATTCGCAATCACAATATTTCCATATTCCAGTCTATACTGTTTTCATTGCTGGAGCTTACGTTATTTTCAGATGGCACGTATTGAACAAATTCCCCTTCGTTGGCTCAGTGGAGATGTTCGGTCAGTTGTAATGGAAACACCAAATAATAGTAGCAGAGTTTATTGATGAGACGTACACTATGGGTGTTGACCCGGGATTACTTTGAGTAGAGACTGTTGCAGTTGATCGCTGAAGACTATCAAGTTTGTTGAGTGAATATTGATTGAATACTTCTCTAGGCAAGAGATATTAGTTTTATATAAGTTTTAATTGGGTCAATATATTCGCGGGCCTCGCGTGATATGTGTGTCTAATTTATGTAAATTGTTTAACTTTGTCAGCACTTTTGACTGATGTCCAAATTATATTGTTGATAATTGACCAAATCCGTATGTAACCTAATTAACTACGTGTGTGTATTTAATAACAAATAAATTCATTCGGTCTACTGGGTGATAAAATTATACTGTCCAATTTCGGATATGAATTCTGAAGATTTGATATTGGACACGTATTCATTTTACTCATTTGTAAAATAAGTAATACTTGATAATAATGTGGGCTAGTTAAAAACACTAAACATATAGATATCTTCATCATCTAATAAAAACTTATCGTAAAACCTAAATCGTCACTTTAAGACATGGAGGAAACTAAAAACAGACAATAGGCTTTATCATTTTCATTCAACTGTTCGCAGTTTTTTATTTGTTTTGCAGCTAAAACCATTATTGTACTTCTTAATGACATTAAAGTTTATGGCACGATATGTTATAAAAGGGTATAAAATATATAAAAAGCCAGGTTATAAAAGTAGTATTAAGCAAAAAATCCAGATTACTCTTACTTCTTCAATTATTTTTTTCTTGTTTTTCGAAATCTGCATTTCTAAAAATTCTCTTGATATATAAGACATTATGAAGCAATGGCTACAAGATGGAGCTCTGTGATTCCATATCAGTTTAATAAAATGGATGCTGTTTGATTTTAATACAAATTTAAAATTATGTGAACGTCTCTGTCATCCAAACCAATGTCTCATAGAGTGCCTAACACGATGAAGTGCCTTACGAAAGTCAATAAAACAGCAGTACACATCTACTAATATCACGAAATCTTTAAACAACGTCATTCATCTCAAACAATGCCTCTCTTCTTCCAAACACGTTACGAAAACCAAACTGTTATAGATACGGTCATATGTTACATTTAACAAAATTTTTAATAAATGGCCAAATAAATTGTTAGTTTTATAGTAACCCCGAATTTTGGCTGGTGTCTTTTTATATAGAGCTATGAACAATAAATTGGACCAACCCTTAACTTGATGTCGGCTGGTAACAGTTACATAGTTAATCTTCATTTACATCTTTGTGTTAAAAAGCTGTATAGTTCTGAAACTATATTCTTGTGTTATCTATGGGTAAATATGTACTATGTATTATATTTTATGTTTTTTATATTATGATAATTAATTCCCATAATATAGAATAGTTTTTTAAAAGCTATGTTACTAATTAAATAGATTAAGGCTTAAACAAACAATCTATTAAATTTAGATGCAAAAGGTATAGAATTAAACAAAAATATATTGATATAAAATCATGGTTATTGTGGATGTTCATAACCTAATCTTTAGACGTCAGACAATCGGCAAAGTCTCTCGTTGCGTCCAAAAATTATGTGATATTCTTTAATAGTTCTTTGTATCGGTCCATTGTCCTTAAGCTACAATTGATTTTACTACTTTCTCTGGTTATCGGATAACTAACTGCAAAATAATGGATTTAGTTCAAAAATACTCTAAAAAATAGTTCACCCATTTAGTAACTTTTTTTTTTCTTAAAAAGTTCCCGTAACTGGTCTATAAGGGAAGTTAGCCTAAAGACGTCAAAAAGTTTGATAGTGGGCGCCGCACCCCCTACAAGATTATTTTAGCAAATGGCGGAGCTCGTTATTTTCTTATCTTTTAATTTCCGTTTGAATATTAGCAAAGTTTGCCAGAACATCAACTTAAACTTTGCTGAAAACTAATTAAAATTTGAGGCTTACAGAGTTCATAAGTTTTACGTGAGTTTTACTTATTCATATCGTATATGAATGATGTATATTCTGCCGGCAGGGTAGGGTTAAGGTTTTTGAATGCCTTAGGGGAGACGTAATATTAGATTGTAAGGCGTACAATGTCGGAAGAATGAAATATATACTTGGGTTTCATTTATTATGATCAGTGGCGAAGTAGGAAAAACAGTTTTAAGTAAATAATTACTTTTGGTCTATACCTTTTGGTAGTAAAAGTTACAATAAAATTTAGACTATGTTTTGGTGAAATATATTTTTATTATTGACTGATTATAACGCTAATTGGTATGTTGAATACAGAAGTTTTAAGCTCCAGCGACAAAACTCACTTTTTTTAAGAGCCAATTATTAGGCCTCGTTTAGTCTATACTCTGTTTTTTAACCAGGAGGAGTAAACCAAAAAGACAGATTCACACCCAAGAAAGTTACTAGAAAAGTAACCAAATACATCTTCTTTTTTTGTTGATTATCTCGGCCTAACGGTAATCGAGTAATCAATATCTGACAACCAATAAAAAAGAACGTTTTCCACATTTGGTCCCATTTATAAATGTTTAAATATCGGATAATCCAATTTTATAGATCGTTTGAGTCTATGGTATTTAATTATAATTTAGAGAATGTTTTAATCCAGAGAGTCAATAATGTTACAAATCTAAGTATGGTTTTTGATGCAACTGATATGGATCTTGTATGCAACAAAGCTATGCAAATGCATATCAAAAAGTTAGAGTTTAAAGATTTCTAAAATACTGTTCTTTTAAACTGCCTAGACCATATTCTTATTCTGGTGTGATCAATTGCTTAAATCTAGGTTTTGGAGTGAATCCTTCACTCGAGGATTCACTCCCTGCCTCTCGACGCGTTAGTGTTCTGAGCTGTTGGACGTGAATCCCTGTCCTGGCATTTGGTTTTCACCTCTGGCTGCGTTGAGTAGTTGAGTTACTGTGACCAAATGCCCATCTTGGTAGTTAGTATTCGCCTCTGGTTGCGTTGAGTAACTGAGTTACCGTTGCTACTACCCATCTTCCTGTCTTTTGTTTTCTTTTTCTTTGTTCTCCTGAAGAAGCTACATACAATTGTAGCGAACCGTCGAGATGAACCCACTTTTGGGTCACTCACAAATGACACGGTCCAAACCCGGAAGACGAATAAACTATAATTCTGACTCTGGCCGTGGAAGCCTACGATTTCACTTTAAACTATATTTAGTATAAATATCATCTAGAAAAATATCACATTAAATACTATTCGCATATCACCAAGTCCAAGTTATTACAAACAATTTAAAGAGTCAGAAATCAATTTATGTATTAGAGGAAAATGATATTCTGTGATATTAGGGATGTATGTAAAAATAGAAATGTGATAATTTTATGAGTCTTCCAAAATATCCTCTCCATTTATGTCTTGGTGAGGTTCATGAACAAATACACCATTTTGAATTTCTTCAATTAGTTTTTTAGCAAAAACTAAATCTATTTCAGATATTGAGCAAGAAAGTTTTGTTTTTGGTAAGCAGCCCAATGTATAAACCATTTTTTGAATAATTTCACCTAAAAAATAAAGATGGTAAGACATTCATAATATAGACAATAAATCAATCATCATATAAACAGTAAGATAAACAATCTATAGTTATGGTATGCAATATTTGCAGCAATGAATCTGCTGATATGTAAAGTAAAAATTTTTTTTTACTTGCTTGCCCTAAAATTTGGATTATCATGTTAAAAAGTCGCATTCAACGGGTCAAAATACATAAAAAATCAGGTGTAAAATCTGATGGACCTCAATTGGCCACTAAAGCCACTTTATTGCTTCGTTTTATATGTTACGAGCAAAGCGAGAAATTGGACAATCCTAGCATTGTACGGAAATTATTGTTCACTTCTAGCATTGTACCTACAATGTACAACTGTACAATGTCCGAAATGATCCAAATTCAAAATGATTATCGAAACGCTCATCGATTCGAATCGATTATTATTGACAAGCGACACACCAAATCAAAAATCGAACATTTCTTGTTTTGATATTTTTATATTTTCTATTTATATATAGTTATTCCTTTTCAAAACGACAATGTGATAAAATGTTGTGTCAAATCAAAATCCAAATCATAAGAAGAAATTGTTCTGCAATAGAGTGATAATGAGTGAAACATTTCAAAGCTTTAAGAGATAGGTACATCACTATAATACATGGAAGATGTTTGTGAAACATTTCAGATTTTTAAGAGATGTGTATGATAATTTAAAATAATTTATAACCTCATTGATGTTTGTTTGTCTTTAATAACAAATGAAGAATAATCGTTAAAAATCGATATGAATCGATATCTGTCATATTCTTCCAAACTTTGACGCATGGCTACTAATTGAAATTCGAACATTGTACAGCAATTTTTTTATACAAAGTCGGACGATCATGTCTATTTCGGAGATTGTACAGAAAAGGAGTACAATGCTAGAAGTGGACGATATTTTCCGTACAATGCTAGGATTGTCCAATTTCGGACATTGCTCGTAACATATGTTACATAATTTCTCTTGTTAATATCTTTTATCATTAATTAAATATAGGAAGATTTTCAATTAATAGGTCAAACTAACAGATATAAGCATTTGATGAGATAATATTATGAAATCACATAAATTTCCAATTTACAAATTCACAATCGAAAATAGTGTTTTGCAGCTTACTGTATCTAAATAATGATTTTCTTTTTTAGACCACAGGCAAGGTGAAGATCCCGCAGAATATTTTCAATAATCACAATGTGAATCGGACTCAATGGTTTCCTGAAGGCAACAGTTTCATGTTAATACTGTATAAAACTCAATATCCAACTGTATTAATAACAAAAACAATTAAAGGTAACTACCGGACATATTATGGTGAAACTATTATTGTCTTACTAACATTAAACTTTAGGGTTAAAGTTTACGTATAATATATTTAGATAATTAGGTAATTATAAGATATAGAAGTAAAATATTATTTAAATAACTACAGGAAACAACCATGCTTTCTCAGATATATATTAAATGTAGCCTTCAAAAAAAGGCTATACTATTAACCGAATATCAGTGAAATATACAGTATGATTCCAATCTATGGAATAAATTTATTATTTCAGAAACAGACGACTTAATCTTAAAACAGGTCAATTTTTAATTTGTGAATGGCCATCAATTGCTTTAATATGTGTTGGACATTACGTCATTAGTGTTTGCTGCAATCTACGATTTTTTTTTAATACAAACCTAGGCCACGGGATACCTCCATTGACAGGTCACTTAATATAGTTAACTTATAAGAACTGATGAATAAAAACATAAACATTTGTGCAATCCAAGAAACCAAGAAGAAAGGTAAAGGCCAAAAAGAATATAACCAATATTTCCTAGCATAAAATGGAGTGAAGAAAGAAGAACGAGCACGAGCAGGCGTAGGTATACTTGTCCATAAAAAATTTAAAGACAACATAAATAACTGCCGGTATATCTCCGAAAGAATACTACATATGAACATAATAATGGACTACCAAAAATTAAAAGTCATATCTATCTATAGCCCCGAGGACTGCAAACCTAAGAAGAAAAGAGAGACATTCTACGAACAATTGCAAACCATCCTGGATGAAATACCTCATGAAGAGCCCTTAAGTCTTATGGGCGACTTTAATGCACGAATCGGATACGAAATAGTTCCAGGAGTAAAACACAGATTTAATAAAAACCATGTCAATGCAAATGGAGAACACACGGCTAATTCCTGTGCTTTTAACGAATTCAGAATCAGTAATATATAATATTACTGATTTATTATTATTTTCGACCATAAACTCCAGTATAAATATACATTTGAAAACTCCAGGGGCATAAATCTATGATTGATTTTATAGTCACTAATAAAAAATCCACCCAAAGCAAATTCTAGATATCCGAACTTTAAACTCAGCAGACGCAGGGAGTGAACACAAACTAGTACTAGCAAAGATAAGAATAAAAATAACACCAAAACAAAATTTTCTACAGGAAATCACCGAGGAAAAATTCAATGTAGAATCACTGTGGAACGACTCTACAAGAGAAATGTACCAAAGAAGGCTAGCACAGAAGATACAGCTGAAACAAATAGACGACATCGAAGATATAAACGCGAGCTGGGAGAAAATTAAAAACAACATTGAAGAAGCAGCAACAGAAGCTCTAGGAAAACGCAAAGTCATACTGAACAAAAGAAACAACAACAATACACCATGGTTCACAAAAGAAATAAAAGAAAATGTAAAGAGAAACGAGAGGCCTACATGAAGTACAAAACATCAAATACCCCAGAATCCCGAGACAACTATAGAAGAATACGAAATGAAACAAAGCAGTTGGTAAGAAGAACAAAAAATGAACACTGGGAACAGTTTACAAAAAGGATGGAAAGCGACTTCTACGGTACACAAAAACAAATATGGAGATTTATAAGAAACCAACGGAAAGAAATGGCAGAATTGAAGGAATACAATAACATACCAGCAAACGAATGGGAAAGATACCTGACGGAACTGTTTAAAGCAAAGGAAAATAATAATCAACACAATAACGTACCTGAATTAAGACACGAAATAGAAATCAGTTTTCAGGAAGTAGAAATAGCCATAAATTCGCTCAAAAATAGAAAGTCACCAGGACCAGACGGAATAACCAACGAGCTTCTAAAATACGGAGGAGAAAGTATAACCCTAGAGATGACAAAACTTATACAAAAACTAATATTGCACTGCAAGATACCAGACTCATGGAGAAACAGCATAATGATACCAATGTTCAAGAAAGGAGATAAAGAAGACCCCAACAATTATAGAGTATAAATCTACTGAACACCGCACTTAAGCTTACCACAAAAGTCCTAACCAATAAAATCAATAAAGTAACAACTTTATCAGATGAACAACAAGGATTCAGATCCGGAAGATCCTGCGTAGACGCCGTATTTGTACTAAGACAAATCACAGAAAATGCCATCGAGTACAATAAACCAGCATATCTATGTTTTCTAGACCTGACAAAGGCTTTCGATTGCCTATTGAGACGTCTTACACATACTGATATAAAAGAAACATACCAATCAATATTATACAAACCATCGAAAACATCTACCTCCATAATCGAATACAGGCAAAGATAAATGGAAAACTAACACAGTGTATACCAGTACAAAGCGGAGTCAGACAGAGTAACTCGTTGAGCCCACTTCTGTTTAATATAATAATGGACGAAATAATACAAGCAGTACGTAAAGGATATGGCTACAGAATGGGGAACAAAGAAAATCCAAATATTATGTTATGCAGACGACGCCGCATTAATCTCCGAGACAGAAGACGAGCTCCAAAGATTAACACATATCTTCAATACAACAGCTAAGAAATACAATATGATAATATCAGCAGAAAAAACCAAATGTATGACAACATCTAAATACCCACTACGGTGTAAAATCAAATTGATGGGAAAAGTAATACAGCAGGAAGCAAGGTTTAGATATCTGGAAATAGATATAACTAGTTACGGAGATGTTGAAGAAGAAGTACGACAACAAAGCTTAAAGGCAAGTAAAGCGGCGGATTCTCTTAATGACACAATCTGGAAGAACAAACACCTAAGACAAGACACAAAAACAAGAATCTATAAAGCAGCAATTAGACCTATATTAACATACACGGCGTAAATAAGAGCTGACACATCTAAAACGAGACGACTCCTAGAAACAACAGAGATGAAAATACTCCGACGAATATCAGGGAGAAGCCTGTTGAATAGGGAGAGAAGCGAAAACATAAGAAGAGCATGCGATATAGAAGACATAAATGGATGAGTGACAAAACGAAAACAGGAGTGGAACGAACATATCACTAGAATGGCAGAGGATAGAATTGTACGAATAGCACGAGATAAGTCACCAAATGGACGAAGAAGTATTGGCAGACCAAGAAAAAGATAGTGCGACAATTTAAACAATTTAGAATGCTAATATTGAAGAAGAAACAGGCTTTAAAGCCTACATACTAGAAGGAAGAAGAAGACTTATATTAAATGTTCAGTAAATTACAATGAAATTAGAAGAAATGTTGAAATTTACTTAAATTAAACATGATTGGATGTTGAACTTCTGAAGGCAGTCGGAAATGATGCAATAAGAAAGACGGACAGTAATTTGTTTCCTAACGTTTTCGACAACTATAAGAGTTATTTGTGCACTTTCCGTTCAGATGCGTACTTTCCACTTTTCTAAATTATTCGGTTACTTTAATACACTTTTCTCTTCAAAAACCTAAAAAAAGTCGAATGGAGTCAAATCTGGAGATATTGATGGTCACTTGATAGATCTACTTTTACCTATCTTGAAGAAATACCAGATAACGAGGAGCAGTTAAGTTTTCCTTAAAAAACTATGGGCTAATAATATAAATACATATAATGCCAGCCCAAACATTCACCTTCTCAGGATATTGTGTTCTATTATTCTTTTATCCAATGTGGATTTTCACTTGCGCAGTATCGATATGTCTGGCGGTTTATGTGACTGTTGAGCATAAAAGTCGCCTCATCTGAAATCATTACCTTTTTTGTGAATTTCTGATCTCTGGCATATCGTTCTGCAATGGTTTCGCAGAATTTGAGTCTTTTACAAAGTCATCTTTTAATAGCTCCTGGACAAGACGTACTTTGTACGGATGCCATTTCTCATTTTTTAGCATTATAAAAATAGTTAATTATTGGACATTATTATCTAATGCGACGTTTTTATCTATCTAGTGCGTATTTTAGTTTTTAAACAAAGAAACAATAAAACCACAACGTACTTATAATTAAATTAAATTTTATAAGTTTTTAACTTAACTCTACCTCAAGAGTGGGACGCGGCTTGTTCTTATCCTTTAAAAACATTACGCTCTTAAATGCAAATTACTTGCTCACATCCTGAATGAGATTTACTTTTCTTCGCGTCCTTCAGTGAAATTGTTTTTTCAATTTTTTCTTGTGCTGCATATTTTTGTGTATAATTTGATGATTTTTACAATCTTTGTGGAGGCAATCCCAGAACAAGCTCTTCTCTATAAATAAATCTATTAAATGCGTAGCTGCTTCTTTTGAACGTAAAACATATCAGAAAAATTTAATTCCTGTTAACTAGTTTTCAGTCTATAATGCAACTGAAGAAAGATTCAAAATCATTAAGTAAGGAGGCAGCGCCAACATGTTGCAAAAGCTTTGTTGCCAACAGTCTTTCATATTTACCGCTCATCGACGGGTAACAAATTACCTGCTGAAGTAACAAGCAACATGTTGATTCTTAGCAGAATTTTGGCAACTCGTTGAATAACATTGTTCATAACATGTTTGGTTAAGCTATTGCTTTCTCTTAATATATTTTGTTATAGGACAAAGAAATTTTTTATTATTTGTTCCTACAGATATCGCCTACAATGTAGGGGAAGGACGTCGAAGATGACGCACCTAAGCAAAATACATTTTATTTAAGGGTAAAAAATATTTAAGCTAACTTTGAATGCTACGAGCCTGTAATTTGGACATTTCTATAACCAATTTCTAGGATTATTTTTAAATTCAATAAAAGGAAGTATTTTTTATGCGGCTTTTTTAAAAACGCTTTTGCGCCATCTTACCTTCCACCGAGGGAAAGATGACGCACAGTGATGGTGAAGATGGCGCATGTAGGTATCTATATTAAAAGCGCAAGTGATATGAAAAGAAAATTTATTTTTTAATACTGAAAGTAAGAAAATGTAAACAAAGCTTTTTTAACATATTAACAAAAGTCACGAATGTAGTTTTCGGGACTTTGGCTCCACTGCATTCTTTATGCACCCATTGTCCATAACTTGTGCATCTGAACCATGTTTCCGTCTTTTTGCCGAAGTCTCTACATAATATGTAGATATCAGTTTCACCTCCCTCGTTGATTATGTCATCCAACTCATCGTCATTGCAAAGACCTTCTTCATCAAAATCGCTTTCTTCAGTATTGCTATCCTCCAAGATTTTTTTGTTTATTTTTTGTTTGATTATTTTTTGTACTTTGGCTTTCCCTTTATTTTTATTTAGTTTTAATCCCGCATCATTAACCAATACTTGTCTGGTTACTTTTTTCTTTCCTTCTTCCGACTTCGCCAGTTTTCCTTTTTTTTTTTCTCTTTTTCTTCTAAGAATTCTTTTAAAGGGGCGCTTGTTATAATTTCAGAATGTTGCCTTTGTCGTCCATATTTTTTTTTAATTTTTTTATTGGGCAAAGGAACTGGAGAAATAAGTGAAAGAGAAATATGTGGGCGTTTGGTTATTTCATTTTGTTTTGTGGGAGTTGTGTGACGACTTTCAGGAGACTGTCGGCTGGTTGATGGACGTGGTAATTCTGGTTCTCTTATAGATGGTGTTGTTATTATTGGAGGTGTTCCCTGAGGTGCAGGTTCAGGAGAAACATCTCTATCCAAGCTATCATTGTTTAAATTATCAGCAGGAAAAAAGTCATCTTCTGTGAACTTATCAGAGTTTAACGGAAAAATTCCGCATGTTCCGAAACCAGAAACGGCCTTATCAATATTTGCCACCTGATCATATGCTAACTTAAAAATCTCGGCGACATCATATGGAGTAATTTTATCTTCAAACTATGAGTTGCTGATCTTAGATTTTAGAAAGGAATTGCAATGGCGACCATACGCATATTTTAAAATGACACATCAAGAGGTTGTAATTTGTGGGATGTGTGGAGTGGAATACTAACCATTATAATCCCATTCTCTTTGCAGTAATTATAAATATCCAGTGAAATATGGCTCGAGTGATTATCTAATACTAACAGCACTGGATTATCTGGACTAGACAGGACTTTTTTTGGAAATGCTTCAGCCATAATAAAAACATAGACGTATTACTCCATCCATTATCCGTGCAGTTGTAAATCGCACCGCTTGGTCCATTTTTCTGAAGCTGTGGGCTCATCCCCTTCCTGGGAAATATAAATAATGGAGGTATGTAGTTACCGGAGGCACTGAACGCCATTATTACCGTGATATTCTTTCCTCGTTCCCACAAAGAAATGATTCCAAACTGCTTTACTCCTTTGTGTCCAAGTCTTTTACATGATTCTTTAGGAACCGTAGATATACCGGTTTCATTAACATTGTAAATGCGATCTAGCAGAAATTTATATTTTTCTTGCACTGTTTCCAAATTTTTAAAAAAGCGGTCTACTTCTATTTTATTGAAGGGCTGTTATTCTATTAATGCTTGTAGCTTCTGGCTTTCTCAAGGAAATTTGAGGATTTCGTTTTATAAATCCTAGATACCAGTCTTTTCCAGCCATTTGTTTATTCTTATTAAAATTGTGTTTAATTCCATTGCGTTCTGCATAAGCAAATGCCATGGTTCTCAGCTCTATGCAAGTGATACCCAAAAATAAATTGGCCAGCTTGAGAACATGATCTAGTATCTCCTTTTTATGATGTGCCGAAAACAATGGGGCTCTACCAAGAGACTCTGATTTGACTTCCTTTAATAAATTTTTAACCTTAAGTTTTCTCCTCAATGTAGCTTCTGGTATTGAAAATGCCCTTGCCACTTCCCGAATTTTACGACCATCTCTACAAATTGCATTCAATGCTGCATTAAGAGCTGCTGCAGAAAATGATCCTCTCTGTGTTTTTCGTATATATTTTCCCATTTCTAAAAAAGAAAAAGATGCCTCAAAATGCAAAATAGACACTAAATAATAAATATTCTATACTCCATTGTTATTTAAGGTAATGAACTGAAAAGGCAAAGATGACGCACTATAACAGCAAAGATGACGCAGTCTGCGTCAACTTAGCCTGTTCAGCATAACTTACAAAAAATGGTTATCAAAGTTATCCATAATCAAATATTTAACAGATAAATCCTCGCTAACTGAAAATGAATATCACCTACTCCCATGGAACGAAAGTCCAATGGAACCATTTTTAAACAACTTACCATTAATATTCGCAGTGTCAAAAATAACAAGAAATCAACGTGTATCGCGTTACTCTGCCTCACAGATACTAAACAGTACGAAAGCTGACCGATGAAGTTTTAAAGTAATAGTAGTTTCTAAAGGAGGGCGCCACGGGTATAAAAACTGAATTTAGTGAAGTACTTGATAAAATGCAGAGGTGCGTCATCTTAGACGCTGCGTCATCTTCCCCGTCCTTCCCCTAGTATTTATACATATCTAATTTACTATTTTTTTTTTCGTAAATATTGTAGTTTACTATCTTTGTTATATTTGTGTTTTTGTTTTAATTATAAAATAATTTTATTTATAAATTTATAACATGTATATATACGTTATTTAATAAACGATAATAAATTTCAGATTTTTCCATTTTGCGCCAACTTGACCGCTATCACCGACAAAAGATGCAAAAACAGATTTCTCAAAACAAAAGAACATTAATTCGGTTGACAAGTGAAATAGGTAGCACTTCAAATGTCATGTCCAACACGACGCTATCATGATATGAATAGGGACGAGACAACCAATTGTTAGCCAAAAAAAGTATATGCGTGAGTTATAGCAGGTAAGGGAAAAAATTTGAATACAATGTCGATAAAAAAGCACGATAGCCGACAGGGTTTTTGCAAAATGTCACTCGTTTTGTCAGTAAAACGAACAATGGTTAGTTATTGTACTAGGATTGTAGGACTTTGAAGAGAAAGAGATATCTAAAGTTTTTTTGTTGTATGTAAAATTATATTTTATCATTTGGTTGAATAATAAAACATTTTTAAAGTGTAGGTACTTTCTAAATAATTCTATAAATTCTTCTGTAACTTTTTAAATTATTATTATTATCTTCCGCTAAAGTGCTATTATACAAAGTAGTATACATATCCATTAAGTGTTCAATCTTCTTTTAGACATTAGTTTCTAAAATAAGTATAGAAGATATAAGTGGTTTATTCGATAATTCTTTTTGTTTTGAGTTATAACGTCATATGTGTGGATTGAAACAGATCAGAAAAAAATATCAATTTTGTGCAACACAGCAAAAATAAAGTTATGAAGACTAGTCTAGTCACGAGATATAGGAAGGGTGAAAATGGGACTAGAAATAATACCACACCTAATTCTATTATGTCAAGCCAGTATGGAAAACAAAAAACAGAAGACCACTACAATGATGAAGTAATCATGTTCTCCTTCTTGTATTGCCTATCCGTTTCGGATGTTGACGACCATCATGGCTTTACATCTGTACTTTATACACTGCTAATCTAAAACGATTTGTAGTGTTATTATGTTAAACATAATAATAGATTTTACAGCCAGGAAATACCTTGCGTTCCTGGTCCTCGTTTTTCTTAAACGTATCCCTGTAAAATTAGCTGCAGCATTCGATATATTCCTATTCAAGATGTATCGATGTCCCTTATGATGTGATCAAGGTATTCCATTTTTTTTGTGTTTAACCGTCCCTTTTCTTTACGTATTCCTAATTTAACGTCCAGATTAGTATCGTGATTGGTATAAGATACCTTCAGGATTCAAAGATCAAGCCACATTTTAAGAGCTTTAATTTTGTATGGAGTAGAAACGTGAACATTGAAGGCGGAAAATCAAAACTTTAGGCGTTTGAATTATGGTTATACAGAAGAATCGTGAAGATGCCATGGACAGATAAAGTCACCAATGAAGAGATACTGCGGAGGATGAACACAACCGCGGATTTGGTAAACATTGTGAAGAGCCGTAAGCTGGAGTACTTGGGACATATTATGAGAAATCAAGTCAGATATGAGCTACTCCAATGCATTTTAAAGGGTAAAATTGAAGGAAAAAGAGCCCCAGGACGAAGAAGAATATCCTGGCTTTCTAACCTGAGAGCATGGTATAGAAAAACCTCAACACAGCTATTTCGTATAGCAACCAACAAAATTATCATAGCCAGAATGATCGCCAACGTTCGGAACGGACAGGCACTCTAAGAAGAAGAATTTTCTTGGAGCTAGCGTGTGTGAGAGGCAATAACAAAACCGTTCAACAACATGGCTAAGTTACAAAATCATAGTAACTTGATTTTGATGGGTACTGATAGATCATGATAAACACAATACAAGTTACAAAATCTGATGCGTGCTATGACTGAATCATTAGTGAATTACTAATCTCATTAGTACCTACTACCTTTAGATTAATGTATGTACCCAGTTTATGGAAAATAGCGGAAGTCATAATGATTGCTAAGCCAGGAAAACCTCCCGACGAAGTTTCTTCATACAGACCGATATCACCATTTCCTGTGATATCGAAAGTATTCAAGACTTTTATTGTATTGACAATAAAATAAATACAAAAAATACAAAAGAATGAAAACAATTATTGAAACAAAAAACTTGATTCCAAAACATTAATTTGGCTTCAGAAATAAGCACGCGACAATTAATTAAGTGCATTTCCAACCACGCTGGAAAGTTCATGTTAAGAAAAAAGGGAAGAACTTTGCACAAGATAGAAAAATGTACTGGAGGCTAAAAATAAAGTCCTGTTTATCTATATACAGATAACGACATTGTTTTGTTGACCATGGGAATTAAGATTTATTGCAATCCCATCTCTAGAGTATATTTATTATAATGCTCTAAATCTAATTCTTTGGTTATTTTGTAGCCTTAACAGCAATACAAATAAATAAGTAAGTAAATAAGTAATATGCTTTATTGTCACTGAAAATTGTACAACTTTTATGGACAAAGCTTATAACAATAAGACAAGAAAGAAGAAAAAAATCAGAATAAGAATCGTTTGTACTTTTAAATAAAACAAAATCATTGAAATTCTTCCAAACTTAAACATAAAAAATCTTACCTAATTAGGAATCTACAAACTTCGTAAAATATACCTAACAAAAAATAAAAATATGGAAAGCAGATTAATGAATTAAGAGCTCACATTTTCCATCTCCTTGTGCTAAACAGTAACCAAATCTGTCATACAGATTTCTCCTCATATTTTGGAGTAGGGCTGGTGTAATGCTTGCAGAGAAATAAAGCATTTTTGCCCTTAATTCAACTAGGTTTGTGGCCCTTTCGAACTGATCCCTATAAAGGTTTTCTTTGAGACAACTCCAAAAAAAGAAATCGTTAGGAGCTAAGTCACAGAATCTAGCGCACAATTTAATGGTACCACGTGTACATATCAGTCGATCGGGAAACGTTTGATTAAGGAAGTCAATAGCTGACAAAATTGATGAAGATTCGTCAGAAAATAAAATATTTTTTAAAAAGTGTATGTTTTCATTCTGTTTATCTAACATAAATTCAAAAACCTCCATCCATCTAAAGTTATCTTCCGGAAACGGTTCTTGTATTGGTTGTATCTTAAAACAGTGATACCCATTCTTTTTGAGAACTCGCTGGACAGTTCGAGCATTCACGTTAACTTCCCTAGCAATTTGTACACTATTGCAGGGTTCACTAGCTTCCACAAAAGCACAAATATCAATATCCCTATTTTGACGCACCTCATAGATAGGTCTAACACGTGGTTCATTACCTTCATGACACTTTTTACAACTGTTTAGACAGCCCGAAGTTTGAAAATGTTAAATGGTATTTTTAACTGTTGTAACCCTTGGTGGGGGTCTATTTTCGAAGACAACAATAAATAGATCAATTACTTCGCGTATTGAATAACCCTCAAAAGTACCATGTTACAAGTTAGACTTTTTCTTGGACGGTATACCACGTAATAGGTATTTTATTAATTATTAGTTTATTCTCTCAGAACTTTGTTTCAAATTTTTAATTTCAGTGTGACAGTTACGATAATTCGTACCTACTGTGAAATGAATATAGAGGTGGCAACCTGTAACATGTCACAGCGATTGCCATTGTATTTTATGGCCAATAAAACAATGTTGATGATCTGTATAACAAGCTTTTACTTTATAAACAAATAAAACAACCTATTTTTACTTATGACAGCCAACTCTGAGGGTGTGCCAGGAAAAGTAATATAAAAACAATTAAGAAATTTAAGAATAAAGTATTAAGACACATTGTGAATATTCGTGTGATACATGAGGAACAAAAACCTCCATAAGGACCTAAATATGGAAACTGTGGCTATAATTATCAAGAAGTCGACTGAAAATTATGAAAAATTACTCCATAGTCACGTGAATGTTGAAGCGATACAGCTCCTTGACAACACAGGGCTAACTAAAAGACTGACGAGGACAAATCCCATCAAATTAGTTTAAGTGACAGTGAAAAAGCAAAGTAGTGCCTTAATTATCCAATTAGATTAAGAGAACACAATATGGTAAACGCTTGATTTCAAACATCTCTAGAAATTTAGATTTAATAATTAAAAACAAGGGCCAAAATAAAAAACACTTACACAGTGGTGTGTACAAACTTAAATGTGGCGACTGTCCAAAAACTTACATCGGTCAAACTGGTAGAAACTTTAATAAACGAATAACAGAACATAAAAGGGTTTCAATAATAGAAAAATAGATTCTACATACGCACTTCACCTTCTAGATCACAATCATTCTTTTAATGACGAATTTAAAATTCTTCACATTCAAAATTAAAGGCCCTAAGCTATCCTTGTTAGAATCTATGGAAATCAACAAATTAAAAAACACAGATATAATTCTAAATGACCAACTTAAGACAAACAGTTCTCCCCTCCTTAACCTATTTCATTAGAGATTATAAAGTGTAAACGCATGCCAAAAATAGATCACTTGAGAAAGACAATCAGCCGAAACAGCTGTCGTGATAAGAGTTTAAAATAAATTTTGTAGAAGTTTGAAAATAAAGTTTTCAGTGTTTTATTGTTACATACAATATATACATTTATATGTATATATCCAGCGAAATCCAGATTTCACTGGAGATTTTAGGATTTTTGATGACATCCTAAATATTCTAGAATTTTCTCTTTCGTCAACGGACTTCTTTCATATGAGATAAACCTTATGGTATTTTGTAACAATACTTTTCGTAAATAAATTGCTTTCTCGTAACGCCATCTCTATTGATTGTCTATAACAATTAAAACAACTAACTGACGCTGTAAGTCTTATTCATTTAATTCATCGAACATAGTTGAAATTGCTATCGACTATGAGTAGCTATATTAGCGTCTTTTTTTGTATCTCTTTTTAAGCTTTTGAAAGGTTTTTAAATGTTCCAAATTCATGAAAGTCTACCTGATCCACACTTGCTATGTTCATCTGTAAGATAGAGGTTTCATCATAGTGTTCAGCTGAAAATTTGGTTTCTAACTTCGTTTCTTAATAACTATGTTTATGCAATTGATCATCAACCTTTTTCTGGGTTATAGAAATATGGTACAAAAATATTGATGTTTTTAAATATTTATTTTCTAACCAGTACTGGTTTAATTTCCGAATCAATAAATACCAAATAATATTCCAAATATTTTCAAACTTTCAAATTATCTAGATGGAAATCAATATTTTCATACCTTAAGCTAACATTATTGGTTAATAAAGGCCTCTATCGATTTTCTAAATAATCTTTATACTCGCACATAAAATTTAGCAAACTTTAAACCAAAAATAATGATTATAGCATAACATCCAATCAACCGTCCCTAACTAACTTCGGCTTTTTACAGGAATCACCCCCACCACTTTCCAACAGCAAGACAGACCGGCCAAGAGAAAAAGAAAACAGAAAAATACCACCACTCAAGCAGCATTCAGGAGAATACAGGAGAATAGTAACCTCTTACCTCTCTCTCTTATTTCTCTCTTACTTTCTTTCGCTGATTTCAACGAGCAGGTCCCATAAACACAGCAGGACCGGACTGATCCATAAGAAACAGAATCGGACACTGACAAAATAAATAAACGCTGATATCTAAACTATTTATATTCTACTTGCGACATGATAACAATTTTTAAAAGAAAGTTTATATTTGATTATATTTTTAGTATTTCAAAACAAAGGGATGTTCTTAAACTTTGTAATTGTCTGGCTAATTGGTCTGTACCAAAGCCATCTAAGTAAGAAAAAAAAATTAAACTTTATGTTTCTTAAGGACCAGCAGAATTAACAATTTTTAATAATGAATTACGTTTTAGTATTTTTGTTTATATTGAGAAAGAAAACTGTATCTCTAATTTTTTATTTGATTTCAGTTCGTTTATGTTTTTTCTTACCTCTCATCTGAAATTATGAGACATTCAGACGTATATCGCGATTACCAACATTGTAGCAGTTTTTTTATTATCACAGACACGTTTTTAATGAAGTAAATTAAAACATTATTTAAAAGGGTTTATAAAATTCTACAATGCTGCCCAATGCTATACAATTTTTGGTTTATAAACTTCTCGTTTTTACGGAATACTTTAAAATATTTTTAATTGCTTAATGTTTTCATAGTTCATTTGCCATTTATTGATGTTATAGTGCTTTATTATTAAACAGTTTTTTTGTGGAGCATGTTTTATCAACATTAATACAATTTACTGATATATTTACATAAATAATAAATACTTGAAATTATTTACTTTTTACGTTTAAAAATATGTGCAATTGTCATTTACTTAATATTAACTATTAACCTTTATATGCCTGTACGTATCCACCTGAACGACTTCATCATCATCATCATGCAACATCTTCTGTCCACTGCTGGACACAGGTCTCTCCCATTTTTCGCCACTCTTAACGGTTCTGTGCTTCTTGTTGGCATTTCTTGGATATTCGTCTAATGTTATCCATCCAGCGTGTTGGTGGTCGTCCTCTGCTGAGTTTGTTATCTCGTGGACTCCAGTCAATTAGTTTTGTGGTCCATCTTGTGTAGTCTCGCTATGTGATCTACCCAAATCCGTTTCAGCCTCTCTATACCTGTTCTTTTCCTTAAGTCTTGATTCCTTATTTTGTCTTTTTTTGTAACGCCGAGAATTGATCTTTCCATGCGCCTTAGTGAACCATACGTCACCCTAGCAAGTGTTATTCGTCGTTAAAATTCTCAGGTCTGGTTGTCCTTGCCTATTCTGATTTCATGACCAATATATAAGTACTTTTCTTTTAATTCTACCACTTGATTTTGGATGGTTAGGTATTCGCTGGGAACTAAATTTGTCATAAATTTGGTCCTACTAATGTTCATTTTTAGACCTATTGTTGAAGATACGTTTTCTAATTATTGTAGCATTTGTTGTGCTTCACCTAGATCTTTAGAGTGTCGTTCTGTCTTATACCTCGCTTGGTATGAATTTCTCTGGTGGTATCATGTAGTTTTGGCGTTTTGGTATAATGTTTGTACTAACTTTGTAAGCCGGTAATCCATTCTACTATTGTTTAGAGCAGTTAAAATGCTGTCTAATTCCACAGTTTCGAAAGCTTTGTAAAAGTCTACGAAGGTAAGTACCAGTGGTCTGTTATATTCTAGCGACTTTTATATTAAGGTTTTTACTGTTTGTAGGTGATCGTTTGGTCCGAATTTTGAGCGGAGGCCAGCTTGTTCTTGGGGCTGGTAGAAATCTAACTTTTTCTCTAGTCTTGTAGCCATAACGACTTAGTTTTTTAAAAATGATATGTATGTCCATGCTTCAGCTACATACTGAAGGCATATCATCCGAGAATATCGGTGCTTAAGGGTAGATAAATATATTTGCTACATAATATACTATTTATTTTTATCAAAGCGGCCACAGCTTACATTCCAGAAACTCTTGTATGTATGCAGTCCCAGTTTGCATTAAGTATGCTGCCTAAAATATTTTTACTGCTTTCTATAGGCTTTTTCTAGAATTCCAAAACAACTAACCTGTTCAGTACTTGCTTACTAGTAACCAGTTGGTGTTTCTTAATGTTAAAAATCTCTCTATTGTTGTATTTTACGCAGTTCAACTGCATAATTTAAATTATTTTTGTTATTTTTTCTGTAGCAAAACAAAAAATTCAGTCACTTTAAATATTTCTAGATTTTTTTTATTTAATCCTTTAATAGCTACATCCACATTATGATTGTAATACCTTTCATATATAGAGATCACAATATAGTACGAGTATACAATTTTAACTACATTAATACAGAAGGCATTGTCCTTTATAATATGTATTTTCGTTAGTTTAAATTATTTGTTAAGTTATTCTAAAACATCAATAACACCAACAAATAAAAATATCAAATCCTCCCGGTTTCTTCCTTCAACTAAACTATTCTTTTCAAAATTTCTTTTCTATATCGAGTCCTTCTCTGGGTAGGGGAGGTTCGTAAGAACTGAATTCTGGTGAGACCGCGTAGGGGTTGAAGGGGAATTAAGGAGGGGTTGGAGCTTTACAGGGAGTGGCTTCATATAAGAAATCAATGATTCGGCTACCCTTAGAAGAATGTCTGAGATTTCAGCTATTCGTTTGACAGAGAAATTTTCTGGAAAAAATCGTTAAAAATTTTTAAAATATTGAGAAAAAATTAAAGTTTTATATTTTTAAATTTTCTCAAAAAAAGAAAATCTTTGTAAATAAAATTTTCTTAAGACATTGTTAGTAATATGTATTGCCATATTAATCAACCTATAAAAATTTGTATGATATTATTAAGTTGATTTTATTATAATTCATAGTTTATATAATGATCAAAAACGGAAAATTGTTGAGCTCATGATTGTTAAAGGGAAAGATTTATATATAATAAATAAGAAACAACTCAACAATAAGAAGCAAAACTGTTTTCTCATAGTAAAGCTAAATATAGGATATTCTGGATGGTAAAAATTATTTGTTATAGTTAAAAAACCATTCTTAAAACTCTTCCACTTAACTTTTATTATATAAATAACACCAGTGGCTATACGAAATTTTTTGGAAATAAAAGATGAATTTCTGAATAGTATTGGAAATATTTCTACACTGTATTTTACTATTGCTTTCATAGTAATTGCTTTAATTAGTAAAATATTTACCTAAATTGCAATAAAACGGATGTTCTTTCTAATTTTCTCGCTATCGTCACTTTTTGTCAAATATTTTTAATTTTAATTTCTAATTTTTAGGGTTTTGTTCTAAAAAGTCCGGTAGGGGTCAAGTTAAACAATTTTCGAAGGTTATGCAATAGGATATTCTTCTTCTTTCTGGACTTCTTTATCCATGTAATTAATCATGAAGTATGGTCCGAAATAGTTCGTATTGTTGTACATTGCGCAATATATGGACCAAGTATTCAAAGTTGTAACGTTATATGATTATGAGGATATATGGGCATAACATGTTGACAACAGGAAATCCTTACGATGCCTCTATAGCATCACATTTTAAATGTTTCGAGTATCTTCAGTGACACATTTGTAAAGGTTCACGACTCCACTTCAGACATTTTAGTAGATAAACGAACTTTTATTTATGAAAGCTAATCATGGCTTTTCGCCCCTATTTTTAATTTATGTCGATTTTTCCCACTGTTTGTTTAAATTCGTACTTAAATAGCAAAAGTTAGTGATTTATGATACCGGTTGTTGGCTAACTAAAAATTGACCTGGTGTTATCCTATGTTGCTTACAACCTTGTATTTTGTTTTTTGATGTTAAAATCAAGCCTTAATCTAGTACTAACTTCAAGCGTCTGCACACCAGACTATCTGCAAAAATGACAGTGTCATTATCGTATCTTATGTTCTTCAGTCATTTTCCATTTATACGGATTCTATCGCTTATTAGCGCTAGGTTTATGATATATTTTGAATTTATATTGAATAATAATGGGGACAGTAGAGAATCAGAATAGTGTCATCTGTTGTAAGAGAGCTAAACTCGATGTGCAAGACACTCTCTACATTATTCATCAAACTTCGAAAACACCTAACAAATTAAGAAAAAATCAGAAAAAATAGTAACGTGAGTGATGTTTTAAAATATAAGTAAATAAAAGCTTAAAATGGGATAGTTCTTGTGAGTTAGCTGTATACCATATAAGTTAAAAAACTTTAACATTGAAATAAAAACTTTTTGGACTAATCGGATGTTTTATAATTGTTCAGAACCAACGTTTTTAGACTCGGTGAACTTGCTTAATAACCTCATCACGAAACAGTGGATATAATTAAATTAAGTCCATAATAAATGTTTAAAATTATAAATTAAAGTACATTGTCGATGTTGAAATATTTACTTTCCGAAAACACTATGACCCCTACTCAAAACTACATCAGCATCTGGGTTGTTCAAAAGACACCAGCCAATTATTTGATGCCAAATTTAAATTAATTCGTTTTGAATTTTTAATTTTAATGTTTTAATAAACATATTAGAACACTTACACTGCAAGTTTTTTACTTCACTGTAAAGTTTTTCAACTACTATGGTATACACACCACTGGAACTTCCCTATTTTAAACGAATAAAGAAGACATCAGAACTATATCTAACAACAAATTAATTTAAATTTGTCTCATATTTTTTTATGTTGGTGTATGTTTAAAAAATTTTTATCTACGGTAAATATTAGTCAGTCAGATAGTCAGGCCAGGCCGACAAATCATATTCCTAGTGGTCAATGGTTCAGACCCTGGTCAGAAAACAAAAGGGGAATGTAGCACTTGGTTTAAAATTTTATCTGAATTTGCTACTTTAATAATAGTACGCTAGTGTATCGGATTGATCTATGGATGAGCAGTACGACAAGAGAGAGGGACTTGCGTCTCGGTGTAACTCACTCCATAGATCACTACCAGATGAGTGGGTATGCTTGAAAAGCCTGCATATAGATAATTAAATATTATACATGAAAATAATGAGACCCATTGTATACTAATGAGTTTTAAGTTTAGCGATAGTTTATATCACTTGCTGCACTTTTTGTTTTTTATAAAAGTACTTTCCTTGTTTCTATGTTTGTTTTCCTCTTTGATTCCATTTATAAACTTTTGTTTCTTCTGCTGATCTTTCTTGTGTTAAGGCTTCTAACTTTTGTCTAATGGTTTCATTTCATTTATAACCTTTTTTTCTCTTCTGCTTTCTTCTATTATGACGTCAGGCTAATTCTATATGGTTGGCTAAATCGTATGTTGTTATTTTTTTAATGAATGTTGGTTTACTGTCAATTGCTCAAGTAAGACTCATTTGCTGATAAATTTTTTCTTCTCCCCAGACATTTTATTGTGAGATTTTTGCAAACCTACTCTGGTGAAATAATAATTTCTGAATTCGGAATATATCAGCAATTCTGCATTTGGGGCGTCTCGCTGGACAACTGATATGTTTTTATTTTCCATGCCTTATTATTTGTGTTTCTTATTCATATTGTAGTTCTACTTGTGTTTCATAATTCTTTTACATGTACCAAATATTCGTTCAATTTGCTCTTCTGGTTGTATTTTAGTATGTGTAATTTATTATATATTTTATTGGTATATCAATATTATTCATTATATTACATAAAGCAACTATATTTCTTGTGAAATATCAACGTTTTTAAAGTTTAGCTTTAAGAGAAACTTCCACAACCCCTTCTAACGTCAGAATATAAACATATATTTAAATTTTGATATTTTCATAGAAATCATATCAGTACATTACTGTAATATACATATTAGATTAACAACTATATCCTGACAGATTAAAACTAATTCCATGTACTTTATTTATAGAGGAAATATATTTCTGTTATAAACTTAAAATTACTTAAATTATATTTTGAATAAAATAGAGCATATTAGATAAAATGAAGTTTGGAAACATTCAAAATGTACCAAAATTTTGAAAGAAAATATCTGAATTTTTTCACGGTTGTGGTAATTATTATTTATCGATGTATATTGGATCTTTCTATTTATATTGTAACTATAATGTATTCTGTTTCTTTGCAATTTTTATTAAAACCTCCAGCTCCAAAAATTCATATGATCTTGTTTATTTTGTTTTCCTTTATTCCTAGACCTTCGCCTATGCCTCGAAATATGTGTTAATCAATTTGACGGTGAATATTGGCTAGTCGACTTTACTCACCCCCTCTTTTCACATTAATGGATACAGTGCAAAACCAAGTTCCCTCCTCATCTCCGTAATGTATTCAACGGTAATGTTATCCATTTTTATTACTCTACCCATCCAAATATTCTTCTTTATATCATATGCATTTTTTGTTCTTCGTTTTTTTCTTTTTCTTCTGGTGTCCTTCATTACTAGAGGTTTGCGATTACTAGGTAGGTATGTCAAAATCTCCTTTATTATGTGCCGCTCTTAATAATTGTCAAACGTTCATGCCAGTTTAAGCTCTAAAATTGCGTAGCCATGACAATGTTCTTCTCTCTATTTCTCTTCGTTCTTCCAACTTTTTTTTCAATTATTATTTATAACAGGTTATACATAATTGTCATGTATTGTTATAAGTTCTAACTCTGTATTTAATACTGTTCGATTTGTTATGTGTTGTGTTTATGGTATTCTCAGCATTCTGCAATAAAGCCAGATTTCAAAGATTTCTAGCATGTCATGGTATTTAGTTGTATTGTCCAGGCTTCATTTTCAGACAGAAAGAAATACAGAGGTATCTTAATTTGTGAATTTGTTTTGAATTGTGTTATATTTAGGTCATTGTGACATTTTTTAGTGAACTACTATGACCCAAGTTTTTTGAAAATGCATTGAAATTCCCCTTGCTTCACCGTTATTAACTCTCTGTCTACTGTATTTTGATAGTCTTCGGTTCTTTCTTCTATCAAAACAGTATCGTCTACATATCTTTAAGTGTTTCTTTGCAATATATCCACCGTTAGTATATTTACTTTTTTCTTTTACCTGTCTTAAATACAGCCTATATCGCTTGTTTTATATTCCTTATTCGATTTAGAATAGCTGAGGTAACCGATTTTTTGTGTTTTTATCATATTAATTTCTTATTTTTCATCAATTACTTCAAGGGTTGTTGTAGATGGGGATTCTACGAACCAATATGTTAAAAAACCACACTGCCTACAGTGTTTATTCTTTAGGCAGTGATCGTATGTATCTATTAAATACCGATAGAATGTCTCAAAACGATTTTAATCTAGATCCTAAATTGCTTGTTCACTTCCGAGTGGAATTTGAAGATTTCAAGCTGTTCTATGAATATTTTTTATATTTATGTTGATTCTACGTCAGTTACAACCTATCTAACGTCTATTGCCCCTTAAAATATAAACAAGGTGTCTCAAAAAAAAATCTTTGTATTTTAACCAGTCTTTAACCAAAGATAAAATTGGTTCTTTTGAAGTTTATATGGTTATATGTAGCATGCCTTCCCATTTTCATATTTTTTATTGATAACTGTTTATATTTCTTAGATTATCGTGGACCATTCACTGGTTTGACGCTCTTGCAAACATTGAACTGCACGTTATATAGTTTATTCTTGCAACAAGTCCACGTACCTTGAATAAAGTGAAAACGTCTAAAAGGGGTTCTAAAGTACCGCATTACGAGAACCATCAACAAGGACAATTATTTATTCATGTCTCCTCCGTTTCGTTATAACAGATTTTAAATATTTTGTATTTTTTATTGATTCTTTGCTGTTATTTATTTATCGGTTTGTTTTTTTTTTCATTTTTTCAAGATTTATTTGTTCTTTCAGAATCTACTTCGACCCAGCATTGCCATACTTATTAAATTTTATTCTTACCTTAGGTTTAATGATATTATTACCAGATAGCCTACAAAAATATAGGTACGCAACTGTCCACATGCTTCTTCTCGACAGATTCTCAAAAAATCTTTAAAAATGTTGATAATTATACGAAATAAATGTATGCTTAAAATAAAGATTTGTCTATGGTAACAAAAAAATTGGAGGGATGAGAACTAGAGGCAATGGTACGGAAGTAATTTAATAAAAAAAGAACTAATATATTCTTGTTTTTAATGTGCCTTACCCAATTTTAAACCCCTCTGCATACCATTATATTAGTTTTTATTGACGTTTTGATGTTTTTTAAATGTCAAATGAAAATTGTAATTTTTACGTACAATAATTATTGTCTGTTTTGAATTATTTAGATGATGTTTTACAAGGTGTTCTAAAAACAACTGGTGACAATTTTTTGGTAATTGTGTTTTGTAGAAAAACAAATTTTACTTTACAAGAGCTCTTCTCTTAGCCACAGAATAATAAAACAATCAGAAAGCCCACTCTACTTGTCAAGATAAGTACGCGCATCTCGTTTGCGCATATTGTTCGCGCAGACGGAATCAGCCATATTTTTAACAGAACCAGTGCTGTTCAGTAAAATTTTATCTGGTGTGCATAAAAAACTTTAAAACCCGGTTTAAATGATTTTGGGCAACCATAGAGATAATATGCAATATTTTATGTCGTACTTTTAGTTGAAGAATAGATTAAATTAGTTCAAATTTACTAAATTATTAATCTCTAAAAATTTAAATTAAGGTTCTGTCGTAGCTTGTCATAAATTTCTCAATCTGAGTCTGTTTCCGTTTAAAATATGGCGATCGCGTACTGACACGCTTCAAAGGCGGCATCTGAGAGTGGGCATTCTGATTGTTATTTATTCTGTGTCTTAGCTATCTTCTATAGTTGTTTTAGTTCATCTTCTTAGGGTGCCTGTCTGTTCCGAACGTTGGCGATCATTCTGGCTATGATAATTTTGTTGGTTGCTATACGAAATAGCTGTGTTGAGGTCTTTCTATACCATGCTCTCAGGTTAGCAAGCCAGGATATTCTTCTTGGTCCTGGTTCTCTTTTTCCTTCAATTATACCCTGCAAAATGCATTGGAGTAGCTCGTATCTGCCTTGATTTCTCATTATATGTCCCAAGTACTCCAGCTTACGACTCTTCACAATGTTGGCCAAATCCGCGGTTGTGTTCATTCTCCGCAGTACTTCTTTATTGGTGACTTTGTCTGTCCATGGTATCTTCAGGATTCTTCTGTATAACCATAATTCAAAGGCCTGAAGTTTTGATAAAGTTTCCGCCTTCAATGTCCACGTTTCTACTCCATACAGAAGCACTGAGTACACGTAACATTTAAGGAGCCTTATTTTTGTTTTCAGGGTGAGGTCATGGCTTTTGAACACAGAGCTCATAGCCAAGAATGCACTTTTGGCCTTTCCGATGCGACATTTAATCTCTTGGGTATTGTCCCACACATTGCTTTAGTTAGTCTAGTTTTATAACTACATGTGGATTTCCGTACCAATTCTGGTTTCTACAAAAATATTTTCCAACAAAAAGAATAGTTCTAGTTCTAAACTAACTGTGTAATAGAATTAGTTCTATTTATTCCGATGTCAATCAGTTTCATCTTACTAAATCTACTTTTATATTCTTACATTCTATTATAAGTAAAATTTAAAAGAAATACATCTATTTGTACAGTAATAAATCTCTAAAAAAATGTAATAAATTTGTGAACTAACCAGCAGTGGACTCAAAGTTCAAAATACTTAAAATTCCACCATCGCAAATCTCTATTATTTGTAATAAGCAAAGCAATCCCTTGTCCTTACTTTCACACTGGAGTAGGATAAAATATGAAACAAAGTAAGGTACGAAATTGCAGAAATTCCTCCCGATTTCCCACCCTTCTAAAACAATAATTTCGCATTTTGCGTCTTCCATTTCTCGCAGCCGAATAAGAAATTGCTTTCCCTTACTCATAATTTAAAGGTAAATTACCTAAATGCCCCATTAATTTCTACATTTATGCACTGATTTCTAACATGTAAAATCTAAAATTTATGTAAGTTTAGGGCCATAATTTGTATCTAAAATAGCGATAATAGCTGCCGCGCGAGCTTCTTAAATAGGTTTCGAATTTATTAGCTAAAACTAGTTATTTACTTAGTATAGAAATTCAGTAAATTTAGTAAACTTGTCTAGGGGTTCAGTTCTTATTGTATTATTCTTTCTTTTTTTATTACAGAATCTTTTATTATTAAAACAGTATTGTAGTACTGTTTGTCATTTTCTGCCTCTCCCGAAAAATATGTCCAATATAGGCGTAAAGTTCGTCTATTTTTTGATAAACTTTATTTTTGCTTTTGATTCTTAATATAAACTATTTCAATTAAAATAAGATTTTTATTTTCAGGTATACGAACTTAAAGGGAAACTCGGTCTTCCTATTTAAAAGTGATATAATTCTGCATTATAAACTATTGTTTTGTTATCTTTTTTAGTTTTTTACAACATTCCTTTTATAAGTTTAATGGCTCTTCGCCCTATTGTGTTTCATTCCTCATAACATGGTGTTATGTTAATATACCTATTATATAATTTTCTAATTCTCTGTAAAGGCATTCTTTAAAGTCCTGATTTTGTATCTTATAACATATTGTCAGAATGAACAAAAAAAGATAATTTGTTAAAATGCTTTTTTACTTCTCTGGAAGCTGTCTTTTCTACAATAGCCAGACTTTTAATTGCTATACATAAACTCTTCACCAACACCAGCAGATCTTTTATTTATCCTAAGTATACCTAGATATCTTGTATCAAGGCTGCATCAAGATCAAACCGTCTCATAGGAAAAGTAAGCTCTGCAGAGATGTCTTTATCTGCTGAAGGTTAGTTTGTAGGATTCTGACAGATTATTTTGACTTGTTTTGAGCAAAGACACAGGCCAGGGTTTTCCATTACTTGTTCATTTTATATTCTTATTTATGGGCTCCGAAAGGTTACTCACTTCTGCATCCCGTTGATGACCATTAGGTTCATAATCTCTGAGAATTCGCAGGGTCTGTAAGCATCGTTTAGGTAATACTTTTCCCTTTTGTTATGCATGTACTGGATATAATGGTCTTTTATCTTGTAATTGGGGACCGCACTAGTCGCAGCATAACTGTCACCATATGATGAGTCAACTATGGTGCGGTTTTCTGGTGATTTACTAATTGAGCATCAAGTATATGTATTTGGTAACTTTGTGTGTGTATATGTGAATATGTGTGTCATGTTTACACCTTCAGCTAATAACATGATCAAAGTACTAAATTACTCAGACTCACAGTTCCAGGCCACCACTGTTCATAAAACTTTAATTCTAGTTTCAATATAGTATGATATAAATATATTGCTTTAAATTGTGTCTATGTCTACAAAACAAGGATATAGAAAAGTGTCAGCTTTTCAGAAAAATCTATCACGTATTTCATAAAAAAATCACTCTTTGATTCTTCTTGATTTAAATACACTTAAATTATTGAAGTATTGTTTTAATTTCAGCTTTAACTTCTTACTTTCTTGAATTAAACATACAACAGAAAGTAACAAAAACGCTTAATTTTTATGTAGTAAAGAATTTAATTTTGGGCTAAAGAATATAATTTAGAATATGTAGAATCTTCATAATCTGGGACGATGTTCTTCTTTATTATTCTGTAGCCAGCATTTTCAGTGCTAATTAGCATTACATTACTATAAAATTCACACCATTATAATATCATTGATATTCAGCTTAGAGTAGGTTACAGTATTTTGCACTATAAAAGACTTGTATGTGCTGATAAGTGTTTATATATTTATATATGTGCTTTGCTTAAAAAATACTTCATATCTAATCAAATATAATTCATGATCATCGAATAAAGCAGATCATACTCCGACATCTTTACAGTTTGTATTGAAATTTTTTCTTTCCTTAATACTATTTTACTCAAATTTGTTGTGATACAGTTTATATCATGAATCTGCCAAGGTTGTGGACACTGGTCGCCTCGGTATGCCTCTTCTCTGAGTCTTCATTTTATATTCTTCTTAGTTTTTCATCTATTTAATTTGTTCACAGCCATTTTTTTTAAAGCATCATTGCCAATTGTTCTTCCTAGCTATTATTCTATTATAATTATTTTTGACAGTCGGCATTTAGAATATTATGTTGTAGTTAGTCCTACATAAATACATATTAACCTACTGTTTTTACTTTTTAAATTTTTAAAGAAAATAATTCCGAATTAGATACCTACTGCTAACTAAATTAAATATTTTTTAATCCAAACAATAGTAATTCTGTTAAAAAATTTCCTGACTAAAAATGTATCTGTATACAAAAACAAACATTTATATTACTATTTTAATCGGCTAAAAAACATATTAAAAAGAAAATAATAATAATAATAATAAATAACTAAAACTTTTGGTTAATCCCAAACAAGTCTTTAGTTTGGTGTACTCTCCCTCGTACATATTCTTAACGAGGCCAATGTACTTCTCAGGAACCCATTTCTTTCCATACATCTATATTATCTAGATACGTGTGGTGACCTCAGATATAATCACCAAATCAAAGCAAACAAGGTATCCGTTATCCTCTTTCCTGGCATAAACCCAAACTGTTCTCCTCCTATCGATGTCTCTATCCTTAACCTTTACTTTACGGTTTTCCCTTAAATTTTTATTGCGTGTGATATTAACTTTATCATTCTATAGTTTTTAGGGTCCTGAATGTCCCCTTTATCTTTATACAATGATACTATCCTTTTTTCCTCAGATATCCTACTCATGACTTGTCACAAAATCAATCAAATCAATCCCGTCCTCTCCTAGAGACTTCCAAACCTCCATAGGTTTTCCATCCATCATGCCTTACCATTTTTCATCCATGATTGATTTATATGACTTATTTAACGACTTAATTCTCGCATTTTCTGTCTCTCCTCTGGTGTTCTTTATTTAGCAACTTTTTAAAGCATTTATACGATCTTTGCTTCAGTTTTTAACACTCTTCCCTCTGCACTCTAAATCAATCACACGGAAATTAAATCCTTTGATGATTTAGTCCTTTAGCAATGCTGTATAACCTTTATCACTTCGAGTGTTTCCAATTCTTCATATAGCTGTACAGACGATTTTTCCTTAGCACTTCACCGTTCCAAACCAAGTTTCTTTGTATCTAGAAGGCCCTTTACCACATGTTTTTCCTTGCACTTCCTCTTCCACTCATACCACAATTTTACTTACTACCAGTCATTTACCGTCTCTTTTTCTTCAAGCTCATTCAGCATACTACTCTTAAAGACTCTTGCCAAATCCTTATCCTTTAACTTCCACCACTTTAATTTCTGGTATTCTACATGCTTTCCTTTTCGCCTCACCTCCTTTATCACCATATCTACTATCACCGGTCGATGTTGACTAGCTATACACACACCCTTTTTCACTGTACAGTTGGTAGCCTCTTTTAGCTGACTTCTTCAATAGTATGATTGTATTATATTTTATATAGAACTGTAATATTTTTTAAGATATTTAGCACAAATTTAACAATTATGCTAATAAAACTAATAAAATTATTATTTCATTCTTCTTTTTCCTATACAATGCTCACCAACTGAGGTTAGCGTCCATATTTTAAAAGTTTCTGTGTTTTACCAGCAAGAAATACATTCTTCAACTTCTACAATCATGTTTATCGAGTTCCGAATATTTCGCAGCCATAACTTTTTCTTTCTATCTACCCTTATTTTCCGATGGACTGTACCCTGCATGATGACCTACAATAGATTGTATTTTTCATTCCCTAGTATGTGTTTCAAAGTATGTGATCTTGTCTTTAATCGTGTAAACAATGTTTGTATTTTTAAGGTATTTTCAAAATTGAAAAGCTTCAATCTTCTTAACTATTTGCGCTTTTACGTCCATGTTTCTACCCGTAAATAGTTGAAAACCATTCAACAAACTCAGTCCTAGCGCAGTATTAGATTTCTGTCACAAATAATAGCCTAAATTTAAAGAACGCTGCTTTTGTCATTTCTATTCGTACTACTTTGATTTTCTGGTCTGGATCCAGAGTTCATGTAGGTATCAGATACTTATATTTCTCTCTCTCTATTTGCTGACCACACAGTGTTAGTTGCTTCTTATTTGTAGGACTCTTCGATATTATCACAAACTTGATCTTATCAATGTTTATGTCAAGTCCCATTTGGATATATTTCTTATTTACTGCATCTAGTAAAGTATTTAGGTATTTCCAATGACGTATAATACACAGATCCAGCAGTGGACTATCCTTGCTATATAATGTGTGTCATAGAAATCTATCGCTTGTAGATTAAAAGTGTGTCTATTAGAACAATGGCCTGCTCGTTTATTTTATAATGAGTTTATTTTTCTTCGTCAAAAGGAAATGTATTACAAAAATAGTTAGAAAAATTATACCTATTTAAACGATTTTAATAAAAAAAAAACATAAAATTTAATTGAAATTGTGAAGTATTCATTATAAAGTATAATACTTTATTTATTAAATAAACTAAACGAATTCACTGACTATTAACACATATTACACTTATACTTACACTTATATTATAAAACGATATGTATTTCAAAAATGATCTACCGGAAAAGTGATAATGTTTCGATCTTAGACTTTCGGACCACAAACAAAACACCTAAATGTCATTTTACTAAAATATTAAGTAAATGACTTTCAAAAATTAAAAATAAAATTTGTTTTTTCACATATGATGACAAAAAGAAATAATGACGTATTTACAAACAAAACGATATTTTGATTATATGTCAACTTTTTAAAAAATCGTGACCGTTTCGTACAACTTCGTATCAAAGCAATAAACAACAACACAATGAATCACGTTCGTGACACTATATACACAATTGACTGGGTCTTATATTAAACGACATTGGGTATTCCATAATCCCAGCCATAATAAGCGTGTCGTTTGCAAGTCATAATTATGTTTATTATTTCGCCGCCAATTCTTATTCATTTTTTTGGTCCCATATATTTGTTTCCATCTCATTCACCTTTAATATTGATTTTACATTTTCAATACACAGCCACCTTTATGATATAAATGTCGTTTTGTCCAAATTGATGTTTTTAATTCGTCTATTAATTTCGTATGCTGTACTAAGTCAAAGGCCGTTGGAAAGTTTATGAAGCATCCATATGCACTCTTGTTCCATTTCCGATATTTCTACAAAAGGACTGTCATTGCAAATATTGCCTTAATCGTACCCATGCTCTATGTAACCAAATTGTTTTTCATCTATCTACTCCTCACATTTCTTGTATCTTCTGTTTTTGAACAATTATTTAATTGCTGAAAGGTCATTAAAACAAGAATAATAAGCACTCATACGGATATATGGTTACTAAAGTTGAAGAAGGACTGGAAAGTACTGGTGTTCATATTATAGTTCTTAATATTTTTATAAAACAATAACTAGTGACTTCAGTATATATCAAGGTTTACTTTGAAAAAGGTCTTAGTATTATTGAATGATTTTGACATGTATTTACGTTTGTATATGTTGGCAAAAAGGTGATTTTTGTTTATTGTGTTGGCAGTCAAACAATAAAGTGAATTCCTCGAAGTTTGATGCATATCTAAGATTGTTTTATTATTTTTTATTATTTTTATCACAAACGTTTTGCATTCATTGCAATTTTAACGTACCATTTTATGTTTTTATCTTTACTATTCTTATTGATATACTAAATGACTTTGTCATTTTTGGTTTCTGCTGGAAAAGTTTTGAAGTCATCTTAAATATTAAGGAAAAGACAGTTAAAAATTTCAGTTTCGAAAATTAGGTTACGGATTTCAATTTTAAATCTTACTTATATTAAAATTTAAATTAAATTGCTTTGTTTTATTCTTAAATCTTAAATCTTACTTGTGTCAACATTTAAATTAAAATTGCTTAATTTGATTACCAAGCTATTTCATTTTTAGTTTAATAATTTTATCTTTATAATCTGTGATTTTTCGTAGCTGCTCGTGATGTGTGTTTGGTATCTGAGGTTAAATAAATTTACCCTAAAATGTTACTGTTAAGAATTTGCAGACATTATTTCTTTCCATATTTATAGGTTCAACAACGTTAAGGAAAATATACAACCGTACCTCACTGTTTTTAATTTCTCCAGACTATACTTAATGTATAATTTACTATAATTTTATTTAATTTAGAAGTACTGTTTTTAAAATTATGATGGTCATTAATATAATGATTATTTTATTATAAAATTTCATAGTATGGAACTCGCACATCAACGCAGTTATGAAAATTACTCATAGGCTCTTCTACTATTAAAAGATGTCTGGTATTTGCTAAATACCATCCATTTCTCCTCAAGTATAATTTAAAACCCCTCCAAGATTCCCTCCATAACTTCTTCCAAGTCGCATCAGTCATCGTCGAAAAATAATAACGTTCCCTTTATACCCCGCCACGGTATTTTATATTACGGCTCAAGTCTCTAGAATATTAAATTTCTTGTGTTATATTCAAGTAGGCGACTATGCACAACTTTGTTTATTCTATGTACGTTCATTTATCTTAGCTCTTTCCAAGGCACACTGTCTGAATAATACATTCACTCATCTTTAATTCTATGAATCTTAAATTTCGCGCCCTACACACCCCGAGCAATATAATGTACTAAGGTTTCCATGAAATTTAATAGTGTTGCAAGGCGAACGTGGAGAAATACAAGTTTTTGTCGATGATTCTGTCGCTCAAAGTCATTTTGTTAAATATTCTATTACAAGGTTTGTTTAAACTCGTTGCAAATAAATGTACGACAGTGCCTCTAGAAATACGATGTGCTCGGTAAATCAAAGACATAAAACAATTTTTATTTCAAATTTAGATCTAAATGCAATTTTTTTAAACATATTTACGAAACTGCTTGAATTTGTTTCTTAACGTGTTCTTTTGCTTTCTTTCTTGTTTTTATCACCTTCAGGTGGATTCATAAACTCGTACTTTGATGGATCATTATTATTTTATCCAAAGCGTTTTAAGTGTCGTTCGAAAGAAAAAAATTAGTTTCTATATTTTAAGGATGTCGTCTAATGGCATGGTTTCGCATGAATAATTGTAGATTTACTATAGGTATAGGTTAGAGATATTGTCAATAACCAATAAAAAACTTATAAATCAATTTAATTATCATTACTGTTTATAAACATATTTTTTAGTCATTAAAAAAAATATTATTCCTTTTCAAAGAATATATAAAAAAGAATAATTATTCATACCCAACAAATAAAAATTAAACTTTGCATTAATAGACATTGTGTCTATTATCAGTAACAGTTCTCGCAGTTGCTGAAACGTCTGCGGAGGGGGTACGTGATCCGTAAGCCTTCTTTCTAGCATGTCCCAAGCATGTTCAATAGAATTGAGGTCTGAAAAGCACGGGAGTAACGCCAAATGAGAAATTCCATGCAAATATCTGCTTTCTTCTACAACTGCAGATCTATATGGTCAAGCATTATCGTCGAGAAAAAAGAATGGTACCCAATGCATGAAAATTAACAATAATATGCTCAATAATGTCCCGTCTGTACATTTCACCATTTATAGTGTCCTGGAAAGGATAGACATCTGTTCTTCCACTATAACAGATTCCAGCCCAAACCATAACACCTCCACCTCCAAGTGGATGAACGTCTGACATGATATTTGATTTCTTGGTACCCTTGGTCTTGTCCATACACGTACTTAACGGCTAACTGAAACTCTTAAATTTAAATGTGTTTCAGCACAATTTAATCTTTGATACCAATACTGTAAAGTTAATGGTACTTGTCTCTAACGAAGCCTGAATATCAAACCAAATGTTTTCAAACGTCTTTGAATAGTGGCAGTGCAAACAAAGGTGATATCTGGAAGACGCTGTGACATTGTTCGTGCATTAAAAAAAAGGCTTCATTTGTGGTCATATCGAGCGGAGTAATTCTAGGCCCAGCTGTTCTTTGTCGTTCAGCAACATTTCTGGTTTTCCAAAATCTAGACGCAAGTCTAGAAATATCACTTTACGAAACATTAAAGATCTTGGCAACTTTGACTTGTAGGGTACTATTTTGAAGCATCCCACAGCTCTGTTGGCTTTATCTTGATTTAATTTACAACGAGGCATAATATTACTACTAACTAAATCACTTGGAACTTCGTTTATTACAATAAAATTTATACTTAGAGTAAACAATTCGTTGATATTTTATTTTAATTATGTATTTCTTTAAATAAAAAAAACTTAAATGTTTCATATGTATATGTAATTACAGATCTTATGACTAAATGGTAAATTTTTATTTTTGCACTGTGGAATACATTTTTAAATTTCAGTATTTTTTGTAGCGCAAATCCACAGCAATTTTCATCATGTGTTCTGTTGTTAATCTCTTATTGAATGTTGTTCTTGATCAGAGGTGATCATAGCTCGTACATATTTAAGGGTTCATACTTGCTATTCTTTCTAGATTGAGCAAATCAGCTGATAAAAAACAAGCACCAAAGTTTCACCTCCATTTTTTAAACATTCTACAAATATAGTGTCACTTTCTGGGCTTTGTTGTTTTCAGTGTTTCGGGTCATACTTAATACTTCTTCCAGTCTAGGATCTTTTACTACTCTTTTACTATTCCGCCATAAGATATACATGTTCTTGCCATTTAATAGCTCGTAAAGTTTTTATTTCAGGTCTCTATCACATTTCTGTTTATGGTGTATTTTTATTTAAACCTTTCTTTCCCATGTCTCCTTCCACACACCCTCACGCCACACACTCACGCCACATAATTCTCATTTCTACGTTTGTCGTGACCAAACTATTGCAGTCATTGTTGTTAAACGATTTTTGAGACTGTAGTCTTGTAGGCTCTTTCCCTAATCATGTCGTTCCTGATCTTGTGTTTTCTTGTCTTACCCATGGTAACATTTTTATTTCATTTACTGCCATCTTCTTTCCCTGAATCCCCTTTACAGCTCACACTTCACTCCGCTCATTCGCTTCGAGTTAAACTAACCAGATTGCATCCTGTGCATTGCATTTGCCATTTTCGGCCTGCTAACCTAAAGTACTCTCTCTTCAATAACCCTTCTCCAACTCCTTTTTAACATTTCTTTGTTTTCCTCCACTAGCATGATATCATTAACAAAGAGCATTAACCAAGGATCACCTCTCTTACACACTCTGTCAGTATATCCATAAAATGATTAACCAGATAGGGACTCAGTGAAGAACCTTGATGCAAACCAACCGTCACTGGAAAACTTTTGGTCACTCCGACACAAATCCTTGTTTTAATGTACTCTCCCTCATACATATCCTTTTTGAGACTTATGTACTACTCAGGAACCCAAAACGTATTATTATTATAGGCCGAGATCAAAATTATAGGCAGAAAATTAAAACCAGGTTTAACTTTTCAGATAAAAAATTATAAAGTTACTTTATATCCCATTAAAATTTTATTTTAAATGCTATACTCATATTTTTATTATAATGTATTCTAAATTAGTCATTATTTTAAGAGGTTAACATGTAAAATAAAGGTTAACTTGTCTGGTATGAAAATACTAGAACAAAATTTTTCAGTTTGTGTAGTTTTTCCTTCTTAAATATTTCACCTATCCTAAATTTTTTGCTACTTTTCGTCCCATTTGTTTATACAATTACCTTTTTTTCCTTCCTTCTTTATAAAAGTTCCTATTGACAATTAGTTGATCATATAGTACTTACCTCATATACCTTAGTACTTAAGCAATCTTCTTCTTCTTGTAGTTCCTTCTTCTATCATAGCTTTGCTATCATTACAGGTATCCTTACCTTATTGGGGGATCCTCTAAAAAGATCTACTGATCTGCAACTATACCACTCTCTTAGAATACTTAAGGGATGGATGCAGCCTACTCCATTGTCTTTAAATTAACAGCAATAATACAATTTAGCTTGTTGATCTTTAGTTTGATCTTCAAGGAAGCGTGATATAATTTTTCTTTACATTACAACGTTAATATGATTTCATCCATACGAGCGGCTATAAGGACGATGTCATCTGCGAGTCTCAAATGACTGAGCTTCTCTCCCTGTATTGTAGTAATGTATTTTATATAGTAGGAGACACAAACTTAAATTTGTAAATCAAAATGAAACATGTTTCACTCTTTTTGTTAGTATGTCTTTATGTTCTGGCATTGACAAAAAGGCAAATAATCGTTGTCTTTTTGAGCTTATCAGATCCAAAGTTTTATTTTCTCTTAAAAAAAAACTTAAATACTTTGATCAAATTTCTATTTTTTTTTTCTATAAATTTTGAATGGATCCAGTTATTTACTGTCTTGAATTATCAAACTAGGACGAAGTTACTACGAGATAGCAATAAAATCTAGTAATCCTAACAGCGAAAAAACAGACAACCTTTTAAAGAAAAAGTAAATTTCTTTAGTTTGTCTAAAATGTAAAATTAGAAATAAATTAATAGTAATTCAATCATTATTCAGTCATTTGTGTCAGCTACCGAACATAGACCATCTCATCCTGGTTCTAAGTTTCTTTATATTGTACAATTCTAATCCATTTTTCTATTATCCTCTTTAGATTATCTATGCATTTGGTAAATGGTAGTTTTTGGTTCCTTTTATCTCTTGTGTCCACTTATTTATATTTTGTGCGCTATTCACATTTAACATTACCCTTATTTTTTATTTGTCGACCCAATTTTTTTGGTCGACCCCAGCGCTTTGGTAATATTTCGATGGCTTCACAGACCATCAGCAATCAATAATATGTTATTGGGAATTTTAAGGTTATTGAGTGTTTGGCCTTTGGATTTTTGTATACACTTCCCAGTTGAATGTTTAAAAATCGTGCTCCACAAATGTGGTAAATAGTTTGGGCGATGTGGAGTTCTCTTGTTCAATCTCTCGTATGATGTAGAAGTATTCAGTAGTACTGCATGTTAAAGGTTTGCATGTTTTGCAGAGCGTATTCACATACTGGTGATCAATTCCTTATTCTGTCAACACTATGCACATTTCTAGTGTGTCAATAATTTCTAGTAACGCCAAGGAAGACATTTAATTATAAAAAGGTTTTATACAGTAACGTCAAAAAAATGATGGCCAATAAATAGCTATATTTCTGTGAAAACTTTAACATCTAATACGTAAGACCGAACCATAACACCAATTAAACACGCTCTACACATATTTGCATATACAGCAATAATTCAATATTAAAACTAGCCAAAAAATCATTGTCAAACATTTAAAGTAAGATGCACGTGCCTTATAATTCACACATATCGTAATTTTTCTGAATAAATGACATTTTTTTATTACTTAGATATTTAGATAATCAAATCATATTTTCCTCATAAAAATGATCAATTTTCATCGATTTCTCTCTTAAATATATTTAGCCACCTTTTACTTTTATCTCATACTTGACTATGAGTCAGAAACTTCCGAAACAGTTTGAAGAGCTAAACAATAATAACACTGTAAATTTTCATATGACCAATCCTGTTTTACCTTTATTTCATGATATCTTCATGAATCTTTCGGCTCCATAGTACGAGTTTCTTTCAAAGCAAGTATGTCGAATTTAATATCTCATCTTTTAGTTGCCTAGGAATACTTAGGATGAAATTTGAAAAATCTGTTGCAGGTATCTTAATCCATCAAGCGAGACAAGGTTCCACTTAGACGTGAGACTTTTAAGGCCAATTTCAATTAAGCCTTGCAAAAGCCAGCAACTTACAAGTTTAAAATAAAAATATTTCTCCTGCTGATTATATTACTCGTGTATATCAACCTTAGATCACTAAGCATTTCACATTTACAAAGTACGTATATGGCTATATCTTTCTTCACTTTGCATTTCATGCAACATAAATTTATTCATCTACTTATGTTATAGAGGAGTTTACTAAGTTTGTAGTATCTAGTCACTAGCTACTCTGTGACCGTCTCCATCTCTCGCCTGCTAAAAGTCATTAGAAAAGAAAACCTACTACCTATGCTGCCAATATTTTTTTCAGTCACTTTTAAATTTTATTTGTAATGCCATCTTTGGTAAGACCGCAGAATGGTTTTTGTCTTAAAAGATTCTTCTTTGTTATTGAGTCTGACACTTGGTTCTCTTGAATAACTTTTGTGAACACACTTAATTGTCGGATACCAATAAATTACAAGATACCAAGACATTCTTATACCTTATTACCGGTTTAATTTAAAAACGATTTTTTATCGAGTTTGCAGTTGTCGCTGTTTCCGCATCCTAGCTTTCATCCAAGCCTATCTTCCATTTACTTTATGTCTTTAAGATCTTCTTGGTCTTTTCTTTTTACAGTGGTTCTTGGGTTAAACTATAACATTCTCTTTGGCTATATATGATCATTCAATCTTTCAAAATGCCATACCATTTCAGGCTTCTACATTCAATAGTTTCGAGGATGTCAATGTCTATGACCATACGCTTTATGATTTCAGGATTCCTTACTCTATGTCTTCTAGTGATTTGGCAACTTTTACGCCAATAATTCATTTCCATTTGTTTTACTTTAAATGCGTATTTTTTATTTATTACTTCAAGCTCTGAAACTTATGTAACAATACTTTGTGTGATATTTTGTATATCCTAATTTTTGTATATCCTAAATATATTGACCAATACGTACACGGAGATATTAATGGCTATCAGTATTTTCGATTTGTGTGCCTCTTAGTTCTACGTGCTTTTCTTCACCTCCCACTACTACATACTCTGTTTCTGCTAGATTAATTGATAAACCCCACTTAGTATATTCTTCATGTATTTTCACAACATGTAGTTGATATCATCTTGATCTTCTGCTTTATTACTTGGTTATCAGTCAAATAAAGCTGTACAGTTTATAATCTTCAGTTAATACTCTTTTCCATATATTCAAACCTCGTATAAATAAATCTTAAATGGAGTAGGTTCATGCAGTAGCTTTGGCGAAGTCTTTTGGTCACATTTATCTTTTTTGTCACTTTTTGTCCAACCTTCGTACAAATGCTTCACAGCATTATTGTAAATCGGTGAAATTGTTTATCTTCTAGCACCTGCCACAGCTTGTCTCCATATTGCGTTCCAAGCGCTTTTCCATTGTTTGTTTTTAGACAAAACATATTGTCTATACAAAAACGACCAATACGAAAGCAATTGTAGTCTTTAGCGTGTTCCCAACAATCTTTAGTTCAGCTTTAAGTTATCTTCCTGTACAGTCTACAAATTGATTTGGTTACAATAAGCCCTCAGTAGATCTTACAATACTTAATGTCGCGTTCATTTTTGTATAGATTTCTCACATACGCAGCTTTCTATACTGGAAGAACTCTTCACCTCTCAAGAATAAATTTAAGGTATAAGCCAAGAGCTGAAACAGTTTTTCAAGGCCATATTCTATTAGTTCTATGGATCTTCCCCGGTCCTGCAGCTATTCCATTTTTAATAATGTTAGTTAGCGTGTTCTTTAACTTCTTCTTGGTGTTATTTTAATTTCTGAGCGGTAGAAAATTTCATATTTTACGTAGAGGAAATATTATATTTTATCATAAAAATTTTTACCTGTATAATTAAATGCAAAGTAATCGTCTCTGTGCCAAATACTTGAGGCTACAATACAGTTTAGTATTGTCTTAAACTAAAACAATCGCTGACTTTGGTTGTCTGTCCAGTCCAATGACCTATTATTCGGTTTCATGTACAGTTTTTACTAGTAATACAGGAGATTACTAGTTCTCCAGATGACATGACCGTGTTATACATAAAATATTTGTTAAAAGAACCATCCAAGTACTCATTTTAAGTACATGTTTAGATTAAATTATTTTGAAACATTTAATTTTTCGTACTTATTATTTAATTATTTTGATACCGAAATTTTAAATAAACAACATTATTTAACTTCTCGTAAATCAAAAATTCTTACACAATATCATTCTTGACTTTTATACTAGTCATTAGTCTTTAACAACCCCATTATTTTATATTAAATAATTCCCGTAGCACATAATTGATTCGTTTTCCAGAATAGTAATAGAAGTATGCACACCTTATATTAATGACGCAATTCATTATATATACATAATAGAATGAAAACACCATTGATCGAGCAAATATTCTATCAAAAGCTTTATTCCCTTTATTGGCAAAGCGAATTGTTAATCTGTCAGATCGTTAATTACTATACTGATTAACATATTGAATGTATTTGAGTTAAATGCAAAATTTATATCCGAATAATAAAAATTCATTAAAAATAGCACATTTATTTTGATATAGGAAATTGACAGAACGTTGCATTAAAAATAATTTAATTTGGTCATTTACTTGTCATACTTAAAGGAATGTATGTTTTGTTGTGGATAACATTATGCAAATGTTAATTAAAAGTACATGTATCAAAGGCTAATTAAAATAGAGATAAACATGAAATACATTTTAATAAATACGATATATATCGAACTCTAGTACATTTTATGGCTACAGATTTAATTATCTTAATTTTCGTCAAGTATCTAAGTTTCATAATTAAATATTTTAAATGACTGTTTTATTATTTCAATAATATTAGGACTCTTCATGATAAAACGTGTCAACATCACTGTCCGTATAATCCATCATCCCAGCAGCTAATCGATTAAAGCAATAAATCCCAAACACTTTATTAAAACTCTTTCGTAATAAAAAAACCTTCAACTTTTTTCCATAAATCATCGACACCCTAAATAAAGCGAACGAGAAAATCCGGGATAAACCACAAAATAAACGAATAAAAATGTCTCCGCAAAAAATCGCCACTAATTGGGTGCCACCGCACAAAGCCGATAAAAAACACCCTTAAAAGGGTAATTGTAAAAACAAAACGATCCCCAGTCGGGCCTCTTTAAACGTACCGGCAATTTTCCGTGTTTTTCACTGAATACGGTTTCAAGTACATGCGATTTTTTAACAGCTTTTTTTTCAACATGAGGGTTGTTCAGGAAGTGGATTTGCAGTTTAATAGAATAGTCCATGGACCAGAGCATAATAACAAAATGCTTGTAACGCTTTATACTAAACATAAGTCAAGCTCTTAAATAGCATTACTAATCATCTAACTAACGGTCAGTAGTTCTATTATTTTGTTGTACTTAACTTCCTTATTTCTAAATCCAAATGGATCACCAATACAGTTAAATGTCATTTGGCAATTTTATTTGTTTTTCAAATATATTCACATATTTTTTATCTTTTTCTTTAGTTCAGTTCTTTATATTTTTGATATAGGTCTTCCTCATTGCTCTCCAGTTTTCTCTATTCTGGTCTGACTAGTAGCAATTTGGTCCAGTTGTTCTTTTTCAGAAACCAGTCATCGTACCATCTATGTTACGATCTTCCTCCGAAGCTCCTCCTTTTCCCCATGGTCTGTATTTAGTCACACTTCCATTACAACTTTCTTGACTTGTAGGCTCATGTCCACCCCAGTTTAATTTTGAGGATCATATTCTTTGTAATATGTCTTCAAAACGCTGTCTTGAAATGTAGCCATTGTCTTCTTACCCAATATCCATATTTTAGAGCAATATATGTTGACTGGTAGGATACATACATTGGAGTTATTTGTTTTCAACTTTAGAGGAATTCTCATATCTGGTATGTATTTTGTCATATGCTGCCCAGCTAAATTTAATTCTTCTACTACTTCCGTGTTATTGGTTTTGTTTTCCTGTGGTAATGAATTGTTCCAAATTAACACGTAAATATATTTCTCCACTTCCTAACCATTTGCGTTTATTATTATGTGCTTATATTGTTGGTTGGTCATATACTTTGTGTTTTTGGTATTTATTTCTAATTTCATTCTCATGGCTTTTTTACTGTAATACTTCTAGCATTATCTTAATTTTCATTTCTTTATACGCAAGTAAAATAAAGTCATCAGCGAACCTCATATTTTTAAGTCTTTCTTCTTATATATTTATTTCCAGGTTGTCCCATTCCAATCCTTTAAAATCAAATTCAAGTATTAGATTGAAGAGTTTAAAGGATCTTAGAATGAACCCTTGTCTTATTCCTCTTTGTATCGCTATTGTTTCTGTTACTTCATACAGATGTATTCCAATGTACGTTTTATTACAGATGTTTTTGATTAGATGAATGTATAAATATTGGGTTTGTTTCACTAGTGGAGAGTCATCATAAATCATTTGACTCATTTGTCTTTTCTACTATTTGTTTGACAGTTTGTAGGTGATCTGTTGTACTATAATACTTCCTACATTCTGCATGTTCCTTTGGTTAGTAAAGCTTAAGATTACTTTCAAGTTTATTTGTCATTATTCTTATAAAAATCTTATATGTTTGAGACAGGATACTTATCAGTGGATAATTTTTCAGAGCTTCTAGATGACTTTTTGTTTATCACTATGACCAATGCTATTTCTTCCCTATTTGTCTTCGATAGTAAAAAACCACACTATTGAACTGAAGCTTCTATAATAGCGTTCTCATACTTTTTTTCTGTAGTAAAATACTGAAGCGAACATCATGGAAGTACTGCTACGAAATAGTTGTCTTCACATCGATTTACTACTCTCCATAAATTCGTTTCTGGTCATCATACATATGTATATTCTAAGCAGGTTTAAATTAAAAACTGCTTGCAAAATAACTAACAAAATACAGACGTTAAATGAAAAGTAGAGGATTAAACGAATATATATATATATATATATACATATATATATATATATTATATATATATATATATATATATAATCAATAAAAGTGTAGTAAACAAACAAAAAAAATAAAATATAGATACTAGAGTTCGATATTTTAGAAATCATCATAAATGTCATCTAATTAATAACAATTTTGAACCATTTCTTTAAATTTTCATTCTTTATACTTAAAATAATAAAGTAATAATACTTTAAAATAATTTTATATAAATATAAGGGATTTTTACAATTATCAGTTCGACTATTGTATTAAAGTAACAAAAACAGTTGAGTAAAACATTTTTTAGGGTGAATTTTTATATTTATACTTTGAAAGGGATTTCTAAATCAGCACATATTAAATATGGCTCTTTACGACATAGCAGTCACAGTAAACAGTAAGAAAAGTCCATTAACGCTACGAGGGGAGTCCGTTATACAACGTGTAAACTTTTTCAAATAAATTAAAATCTTTAAAGATCTATAAAAATAATAAATAAATACTAAAGTTACGTAGTCAAATTTTAAAAATACTATTTAAATTTTAAAACTACTTGAAACATAGTATTAAGTTTGCGCTAGTCGACAGTAGCATTAACTGTACCACTCTTTGATTTTAAAATTAGTGGTAACCTTTTGCAAAGTTCCCTAATAAGTTCACTCATATTTGTTATGAGAGAAGCAATTAGCGATAGCTAAGTAAAAATTATTTTCAATATACACTAGATAGCTTATTTAACTGTCATGGTCGGAACATCATTATCATCATCAGCAGCTCGACAATCCTTTCTGGGTCCTGCCTTGTTCTAGTATTTTCCGCCATTCTGTTCTGTTCTTTGCTTTGTTTTTCCAGTTGGTAATCTTAAGTGTTTTCAGATCTTATTCCGCTTGTTCCATGTATCTAAGTTTGGGTCTTCTCTTTGACCTTCTTCCTACTGGTGTTTGCATCATTATATGTTTTGTTATAATTGTTCTTTTCGTACTTTTTATTTATATATAACCATTTTTCAATATAACCGTGTCGTTTTCAATACTATATCGAGTCAATCAACGCATGTGTTTATTTACTTGACAGCGACCTCTTGATTCAATCGTGTTAAACCTAATTTTAAAAATAATTAATCTTAACTAACCGTTATCCTATAGACTTTTTTTTGCTTTAATGTTTTGACATTATTTATCGCAAGACATAATGGTATTTGCTATTCTTGCTGTTGTGTTTGGTATCGAAAACACGTCTAAAGTCATTAAAAGTAAAAGTAAGCGCTTATTCTCAGTGACCACTATCATATATAAAAATAACATGCGTTTGCCCTCATACTAAACATTCAACAAGTTGTTTCGAGGGTAGCTTTTTTACAGAAGATAAATTAGGTTTTTAACGGTGATTTGAAAAAGTCGGAAAATCTGTTTGAGGGAATCAGCGTCGCATTTTTTACGGTTTAAAAGGGATAACGCAATTACAGAGATTAACAGCTCGTTTAACAAGGTTAAAATTGGTTTTTATCCTGTCGTTCGGTGCTCTACTTAATTCTCTGTCACATTTTTTATTTTTTTGTCGGTAATTTGTTGCCGAACCATGATAAATTGGATAACGGGTTTTGAATTTTTAAAGTATGTTATATTGTATATACTCGAAGATCTATCTTGTACTTACTGTTTCGATATTATTATTCTTTTACAAAATGCAATTTTAACTGCTAAAATGTGTTCTTAGATTGAAACTGGGGCTATACTTATTTAGTAATCTATTTTTTAGTAATAGTGTTAAATATTAATAATACCCATTTTAGTCCATCTTTTCTGATTAACTGATTTATCCCCCATATAAACCTCAGGGTTTTCTGTAGTTTTTCATATATGTTGCCAATATTATTTGTTTATTGTTGTAGTTAACACATTCGCTGTATACCTATCATAACTTTATGTATTTTAGAGTTAAACAAGAATTTGTTTGTCTTTATATCGTGTGCAAATGCATATTATAGTAGTTCTTGCTGGCTACTATTTGTTTTTCCTGAACTTTTTTGTATAAAGCTTAACTGTTTGTAATTTTAACATAATCCTTTTAATTGGATAGATGTAAGTTCATGGTAAACTGTAACTTTCGCTTCTCAGCATTGTTTTTTCATTCCCCTAAATATTTCTTTAAAACATTTTATTACTGCAAGACATTACATTTGTCTGTAACATTAATAGCTTATCAGAATTCAAAAAGACCTGATCTGTTTTTTATTTTAAAATCGATGATTAATTGGGCATTAGAAATGCTCTTAATGTATAAGAAGCAGTTTATAATAAACTTGCAACCTATAATAAAGTTCGAAACCAATTTTTTTGTATCGTTTTCCAAAGACGACCACTGATTCAATCTTTTGACAATATTGAGCAGTTTAAGACAATTCATGTATTAAAATACAGAAAAAAAAGTCAATTAGAATGGTCTATGTCTATTATATGATTATAAAACCAATTAATTAGACATATTAATAGAATAATTATTACAATCCTTATTTCTTAATAACCTACTGCATGTAATAAATCTACCTCTGTCTGGTTATACAGCCATTATTATTATACCTTCTTATTGCTTTCTTCTTTTTCTCAAGTGCTTTTTCTTTAAAAATATAGGCTATCATTACAGCTATCTTTTCCTTTTTAATTATTTCTAATTATTTAGCCAGGATATGCTTATCTTTTTATGTCTCTTTTGGCCAGTATCTTTCTCTGTATAATAATCTGAAGCAACACATACCTCTCTTCTCACATGAAATGGCCCAAATACTGCAATTTCCTCTTTCCAATTTTCGTTCTTTTGAAAACATTGTTGCTCACAACCTTATCCACACAGCTTACTTAATTAGGATCTTCCTGTAAGTTTACATCTCAAAGGTTTCTACTCCGTTGCTACAGTCCTTTTTTAGCATCCATACCTTTATTTTATACAATAACACCGAAAACACATAACACCTCAGTATTCGTACATCGATTTTAAGGCCCAGATCAATTCTACGAAGTAGTTTTATTATATTATTACATATTGATTGGGCTTTTCCTATTCTTCCCGCAATTGTTCAACTGATTCTGCTATTAGTACAGTATCAGCAGCGAATCTGACATTATCTGAAACCGCGTCGATTGTTATTGTGCCGAGCTTTCGACATCCTCTGTGATGTCTTCTTCGGGGCTTTTAGGATCTAAGTCTCCCAAGCACTCAGACACTACACCGTTCACTACTTACTATACTACTGCTGTTGGGGACGGCAGACGGTTTTTTTATACTATCAATGATGACGTGGTTCACTGACGTGGCCCTTATGTGAGGGGTAGTACGAAGATTCCTGAGGGCGAAATTTTGATTGGTAGTTGTAGCTGTATGTAGATAATGTTTTCTTTAGAAGAAGTTTTTCATGTCGAAGTTTATCGGGTAGCTTAATTTTTTTATTAAGGCCATTTTTCAATCTCTATGAATTTTTGGATAATTCTTGGTTTATAGAAGTAAATAGGATTAATGGTTCTGAAGTTTTCTTAGATGAGCTATAACATCAATTAAGGTAACAAAAATTAGCAATTTTTTATTCCAGTAGAAGTGATAAATTTTGTAGTAAATGATAAATGAAAGACATCATAAAATATTTTTAGTCAAAGTGCAAATATTAATAAAAATAAGATAACCATCTCTGAACTACTATATCATAAATAACCAAATAATTACTTCATAATTCCAGAACTCCAGAATTCCTATAGTAAATATATCATATCATTATAATTTGTCGCCAAGTTCACCAGCTCTGATTATGGCATCTTGTCATCTACTAATTTTTCTCATTTTCTTTTGCTTTTTTACTATCTTAAGATAGTCATCCCTTTGTTCCATCTTGCGTGATATCTTCTGAGTAAGTGCGATCTTAATATTTTAAGGTATTTGATATATCTTAAACACTTGTCTTATTGCGAATGTACGTGTTTGTATAAGAAAATAACAAAACAAAATATTTATTTCTTGCCTCAACCCATTTTCTTCAGATGCTCTCTGTATTTTCTATCTTTATCTAGGCTGCCCTACAGCTCTTCTTCCACTCTGGTCTTTCCCTAAATACGTTGTTCCTACTCCATATCACATGTTCTGGCGATGTTAGTCAATTGTCCTATATGCAAGTCATTAGACTTTTCTGAATCGAGTATCTGATTTGTTTGTATTGCTATCTATCTGCATGGGCCATTTATAACTCAAAAGGATTTTGCGTTCCTACACTAGTAATTTATAAATCGTTTAATTTTAAACCTAGTTGAATACGTACTAATAACACAAAATTTATTGTTTAGTTAATCCATTTTGATTTAAACATGTTAAAAATAGAGACTGCATAAAAATAATAGTTACCATAAAAAAAGAATAAAAAATATGTACTATTTATAAAAAAAATTTAAGTATTAAATTCTATAATGTAACTAAACTCAGTCTCTTATATTGTTAAATAAGCTATCTTAAAGGGGAGATAAAGGGGAGACTCCAAATTGGAGTTAGAAGAGTCGATCCATACTGAGATAAAAACAGGGCTCTATGCTAGAACGAGAGGTTGCCTCCATCTAAACTAAAAAAGGAAGCCTCCAAATTAGGACGTAAGTAAGGAGGCTTCCAAACGTTTTCCTATCTAGTAAAGAAAAAGTTTTGTGTGAATACCCTTTGATTTTCGTTGTTCTATAAAATACTAATCTTAATTTACCGAAAAACTATTTACGCAAATTGTATTGATCGTTTGAATTTCTTGAACTTATTCTTGGTAAGTTCTGCTTTCTGGTCTATTTAAGTTACTAAATATTTCCACCAGTTCGTTTATATTATTTGATACCAATATTATTTCGTTTGTATATTTCAGCTTTGTCATATAACTTCCGTTGGTATTTATTTTCTTTATTTTGAAAGTTTTTTTTGTACACGCGTGTTTTAGTCAGTTAGTGGATATTTCCGGAACTAGGAGGTTCCTTGAATATCTCTTTAATGAACTGAAAATATCGATAGTCTATTTCATCGCTTTTATGAATGTTAATGTTTGAACTGTACCGAACCTTTTTTTAAAAATCTATGGCATTCTAAAGTTGTTCACATGTTTTATCAAGTCTTGTTGTGCTTGATCTCACTTTTAAATTCTTCTAGTGTAGAAGATCGTCTAATTTATATCTCATTGGTGAAAAACTTACAAATATAAGATTTTCAGAATATAGGTCACAAGTCTTACGTGGCATATGCTACGTATTATCTAACGATCATATTCTCAGTATTATTTAAATATAGTCTCACGCCGTAATTTGAATAGTTTTCACCTAAGAATATTAGCTAACAATCAAATAAAGTTAAAAAAAGTAAACAAGCTTCAAAAATAAATTTTGATTATCTTTATCAGCTGTTGAATTTAAATTTACATTTCTATAATTATTTAAGTTTTAAAAAATACAGTAAGACAATAAAAAACCGAAATTAATAAATAAATTGCAACCACAACTGTAATGTAACATCAATATCTGGCAATATTACAATGATATCGTTTCTAATATAAGACACTTAAAATTAATAAGAGATTAAAAGCTATGTGTAAATCTAATTTGAGTAGCAACTGATCAAAAATTAAAATTAAATAAATTATTTTTGATAGAACTTGTAGATGAAGGCAATATTGTTAACCGACATAGAAACATATGTTAAAATTTAGGTTCCATCAATGTTTAACTTACATAAGTTATTCAGTTAGTGTCACGAATTTTGCTTTCTAAGTATTAATTATTTTCAGGTCCTGTTTGTTTAATTTTTGTATCAATATCTTACTACATATATATTTAATATCTTCATAGTCGTTGAACAACACTGACTTTGTCGTCTACAAAAAATATGGTTATGTAGGTTTAGATAAATCATAAAGGTGTAACTGACAGCAGCAACTTTTTTCAAACTCTTGTTCATTTTGAAATATTGTAAACTTTTTTTTCTTTCTTGTTGGCGCAAATCTGTATTACATTTATACAAGTTTTTTGCTATATTTATTCTAACATATTTTGTACTACTTTAATCTGTCACAGAATGTTTTGATAGACAACTTTCATCAGATTTTTTCATCAGTGTTCAATTCATTAAAACATGCAAGACCTCCATGTTCTAAAGTCTCTCATCCCTCAATACTTCCCATTATTTGGAAGGAAATCCATTCCCATTACATAGAAATCCTAACTTAATTGGCAGCTACACTCTAAGTAATTAATTCGATGTATGAACAAACAAGTTCTTTAACCAAAAAGTTTTTTGTTTTCTTTTATCTTATTTTCCATTATAATTTGTTCCCATTAATACTGATATTGTCTCACAACCTGTCCAGGTTTTTGAGGGTGTTTCTTTTAGCGTTGAATTTCTATTTATTTTAATATGTTTTGGTGTTTTAACGGTCCTTTTTTTCCTTTTTTAAATTTGAATAATAAAAGAATGGTAAATGCTAACTAAAAATAGCATAAATATTTCTGTGTTCTAGTTTTCTAATTTTTAAATTATTTCACCATTTTTTGTCTTTATTCTTAGTCTTTCTAGTAGTTTCTAGTTTTAGTTTAAAATGCAATATAGTTCTACCTTGTCTTTAAAATTTTGCTAACCTTTTTCACTTTTTGATCTTTTTCTCATTGCTCCGTTTTCTTTAAAAGTTGGAGTTTCAGTTGGCAATTGTAGCTTTGGTAACTTCTGCACGAAAGATTTCTGGAGGCCATGGGTTATGGCGTGATCTTACTGATCTTTTACCCTACATTTGATCTTCTATAATATGGAGTAATCCATATGTTTCACTTTTTAACACAAGACTTCTCTTTCTTTGATTGTGCTTGGTGGTTTTTTTTATCCTAGCGTCGAAGTACTTCATCGTTGGTAACGTTCGGTTGGTTTTTATACTCATGGAATTATCATCATCCGTCTATATATACACATCAAAGACAACTATTATTGTTTCTATTTTGTTAATTGTCTTACTTTCACAGCCACAAAGTAGGACTGATTGAGTAGTACCTGCATACCTGCGTATTTGTCCGGCATACAAATGTACGTTTATTGGTGAATTTGAAAATACTAAAATTTTAGTTTTGAAAACATATATTTAAACCGAAAATTCCGCTATAATGAAATACCAAATTTATTATATTTTGCACTTCTTGTAAGTTGCTTGCTATAAGGAGGGTATCATCAGCATACCTGATGTTATTTATGCTAGTTCAGTGACTCATCATAACATAATACGTCCTATATCTCACAGCTTCCAATGATTTTCAACATGAGATAATTAAAGTTTTTTACAGTTTCTATCCATTGGTATTTGATATACCTTTATGATTAATATTCTCGAAAATTGTTTCGGTATTAATCGAATTTGGATTTTTTTCTTTAATTTCTTTTAATGGTAAAAATTGTATCGTTTAAAATAAGTTACTGTCTATGTAGAAAACAAATGCTATTTAAATTTTACCACCTTATATTTCTTGTCAATTAAAAAAAAATAGTTTGATGCCTGCTGTAATTGTCTCAACTACTTTTTATCATCAATTATTATCAATATATGTGTACCCCTACTCAGAATACATCATAATTTCTGTCAGTATACCAGTTCAATATAATTGTATCCGTTTTTGCCTTGAACTCCATATGCAATATATTGTGTTCCAAACCATATAATAATTGTGACAGTGTGATATCTAATGTTCAAAACAGTTGGATAAACCTCAAAAGTCAACACTTTTCGACAACAAGTACTTTAAAATTAGCGAAATATGTTTATCTTTTTCACATTAAACCTTCAGGAAATTTTCCCGTACCAGTCTTAAGCTTGTTATCGCTTTAACAAGTTTTCGCACAACATACATTTCTGCTCCCCCAAAAACCTAATTCTAATGTTAATTTTAAGATAACCTTTATTGTAACAAAAACTATTTGTAAAAACTATTTCCAGAAATGCGTAAAAAATATCCTCCTCAACTAATACCAACATGTCTCCCAATTATTTTTCTGGAAATATTTTTCATCGCTTTTATGTTTGGTAATTATTTAATTAAGTATAAGGACATTGTTAATTTTTAAGATACCCTGTTAATTCTATGGATATGTTTGTACCTTTTGCATGAAATCGTATGTTAATTTAAAATTAAGTTTTTTGTCTTTGGTTTAGCTTTAGGTTTCATTAATTTTTGGAATAAGAAATTGTTATACACATACAACTGTTTGCGGCATTAAGTTAGTTTTTTACTCATAGTTTCGAGAGTTTTTATAGGAACCATAGCTTTAAGTGTTTTTTGGATTTATATATTTTTGTACGTTCTTTGTATTTTGGTTTATGGATTAAATAAATTATCAATAGAAACTATTTTTAATTACATTACAATTCAGCGATATATTCCAAACGTCCTAAGAAAAACAAAAGAGAATGGATAATTTGCAGTTGGGTATTATTGACTGACACGTTATGTAAACTAATGTTTTATTTTGAAGCTGCAGTCCTTAATTATAAGGGAAGTATAACTGTAAAATTCTTTGCTAATATTGAGCCTTTGCAAAAATTTGCTTTATTAGGATATGCTAAAATAAATTTAACCCTTATGTGCACAGTAAGATACCCGGCCTTCCCCTTCTTCTTCTTTGTTGTGGTATGTAATTTAAAACTCTTTTTGGTCATCCATCTTCATTTATGGAAAATACAATATTTGTCTTCCTTTTAATATCTTCATTCCTAATATGATGATCTTTTTTGGATACACCACATGCTTTCCTTGGAAAATCCATTTTTACTACTTCTATTATTTTTCTATCTTTTTTCGTGATCTGCCAAACTTCTGCCCCTAAGTTATAATAGGTTCTACCAAGGTTCGATAGATTGTCAATTTTGTTTTTTGTTTAATATCTTTAGACCATAGTAAAGAGTTTAGCTGCGTTCTGTTTTCGATGTTTTTTTTTGGTATTGCCTGTTTTAGATAATATAGATCCGAGATATTTATATTCATTGCATGTTTTTCTGCTTCCAATTTCTAACATCATCTTCATCTTCTCCTATCTTAAGATACTCTGTCTTTGACATATTCATATTGCAGCCCCATTTTTTATATTCTTTCTTTAATTTTCTGAACATGTAGTCCATGTCTTCCTCATCATAGGCAACGACTACCTGATCATCTGCAAAAAATAAAATTGTTGGACATTTACCACCACCTATCTCTATTCCCATTCCAGATACTTGTCCTCTCCACTGATCTATCGATGATTGAATATATATTTTAAATAAAGTTAGAGATAGACAACATCCTTGTTTAACCTCCTTTGTTATTGAAAATGATTCAGATATAAAGTTTCCTTCTTTAACGACACTTCTTCCATTTTTGTATATATTTGCGATAGCATCCACAGACCCGTTACTGAAACCAACTTTCGTCAATGTTTGAAACAGTTTTTTCAAAGGTACCGTATCGTATGGCTTCTCTTAATCTACAAAGAATAGGTGGGTAAATAGATTCATTGCCTTTCGTTTTCGATTACTTGCTGCAGAACGAATATACCATCAGTGCAGGATCTTCCTGCACGAAATCCATTTTGTTCTTCTATTTTAGTCTTCGTATTCTGATTCTATTCTTTTTTTTATTATTCAACCGTACAACCTCCATACTGAGCTGATAACAGTTATTCCCCTATAATTAGAGCATTTGCGTTTATCTCCTTTTTTGTATATTGAGCTGATATATCCAATATTCCAATCATCAGGGATATTTTGTCCTTTTAAGCATTTGCTAAATAGTTGAACAAACATCTCATCTAATATTTTTGGTCCATATTAATTAAATCCAACTCAATTGGGATGTCTCTAGGTCGTGCTGCTTTATTGTTTTTCGATATTTTGAGGGTATCGCTTACCGCTTCGGTTGTTATCTCAATTATTTGCGTATGTTCGGATATTTCTTTCATTGCGATCTCGTGGAATTCACATCTATCCTCTGTCAGAAGACCTCATAATGGTGTTTCCACTGTTTCAGATCTATTAACTGTACGTTAGATTTTTCTCTTCCTTGTCTCCGGAGAGACTTTATCATCTTCTATGCTTGCCCAACTCTTGCTCCACCAATATACCTATCCATATCTGCACATCTTCGATCCCACATCTCATTTTTACTTGTAACTACTTTTCTTTTTACATTTCGATTTAGTTTTTTTTATATTTTGTAATCATCCTTCTTTCTCGTTGACATCCATTTCTGATAAGCAGTGTTCTTCTTGTTTACTAACGTTTGCATATTCTCCGACCTGGTGGTTCTTGATTTTTTGTTTCATATTTATCTTTATACCCCAAAGCTTCACTTGTAGCCTTATGAATGCATTTTTTAAGTTGATGCTATAATTCTTCCGATGATATATTTTCTCGATCCATATTTTGTAATTTTGTGGCCAGTCGTAATTTGTAAAGAAACTTCGTTGAATCTTCTTTTCAGTTTTCTAGGTTATATTTAGGGTATGTTACTTCTTGCCCTTTTTCTATATTCTGTACCTGAGTGCTATTGTTTTTGCGATAGTTAACTATCACGTTATCCATAAGTAAACGATAGTCAAATCCACATTCTAATCCACTGTATACCCTTACGTAAGTTGTTTTCAGCTGGGAAGTGTGACGTTGGATAACATAGTCGATTATCAAGCACAGATTCCTAGTAGGTTGTATCCATGTTAATTTGTGGATGTCTATATGTCTATAAAAAATCCATTCATAATTTTGAGAGACATTATTTCACAAAAATCTCTAAGACGCATTCCGTTATCATTGGTTATTTGTTCCCCATATCTTCCTACGAATCTGTTATTTTCTTCTCTCCCTACTTTGCCGTTTACATCTCCTAGTATAAATATTTTACAGTTTTCTTTAACTTCGGAGAGTACTTCATTCATGTTGTTGTCGAAATCGTGTTTAAAATAGGTAAAAGAAATAATAAATAAGACTTACTCACAATCACTTTAATTTAACGATCTAGACGACCGGTTTCGCTTTCTACAATATGAAAAGCATCTTCAGGTCTGTCGATACAAAGTTAATTAAATGCTGAAATAATAAAACCTATATTAGAACGTTGCCTTATAAAGATAAATAAAAGATAAATAATATAAATTACAGTAATTATGCCAATATTACATGTTTGGGGTTTTTCTAAAAAATAAATAAACTGTTTAAGCAGACAAAGTAAGAACCACAAATTGATATAAAATAGTCTATTGATTTTAATAAATTAGTAAATAAAAAAAACATTACTTACTTACTGGTTAAGTTAACCAGTTTTTTGAAGTAAACAGATATTAATGAATGTCTCCAAAATTTTTAAATATAAAAAGTAAGTTAATATGTTTAATATTGGCATACTTTTAAAAATCATTAAATAATTAAATTTAAATATAACAATCTGAATAATTGAAATAAATATTCTATTGGCGTAATTACTTTAATTTATATCATTTATCTTTTGATTATCTTTATAAGACAACACCCTAATATGGGTTTTATTATTTCAGCAGTTAATGAACTTTGTATCGACAGACCTAAAGATGCTTTGCATACTGTAGAAAGCGAAACCGGTCGTCTAGATAGTTAAATTAAACTGATTGTAAGTAAGTCCTATTTATTATTTCTTTTACCTATTTGAAATGGACTCACACAAGCAACACATTCATGATTTAAATCGTCTTTACTTTCTGAATCTGCATCTTCATTTAGGGCATACCCTTCGACAATTACGATGTTGTGCGCATTCTTTTTCATTTCCAGTATTACCAATTGTTCATTTACTTCAGTTCACGATTTACTATTGTGTTTAAGATTTTTCGAATGGCAATAAAGACTACTCTCTTAGCTCTGTTATCTTTACTCACTCCACTGTAGATATGTTTATATTCTCGTATCTCTTCATTTCCTTTTCCCTTTTTCTTGGTCTCGGTTAGAATACATAAATCTATTTTTCGTATTTGTACAGAAATCAAATAATTTTATTAGTACTTAAGTTACATTTCAATGTAAGTTACCGTTTTTTGATAATATATAAATGTTTTAAATCATACTAAAATAATAAATTATAAAAATAATAAAACACACAACTAAAACACCTGGGTATGTGACTGCGTGTTACTAAATTTTATAATCACGTATCAAACAGATACATTGTGACCGTTGCTGTCTACAGCTTTTTACTCGTAAGTCACGTCTTCGGATTTACATACACAAACAATGTTTTTTGTTATAAAAATGTATTTACACAAACAAAAAAATAGGATCATAATGAATAATTTGATGTAATATACAACTACGCTTGATCCAAAAACTATTGATATTACTGTAATTTTAATTCAAAGTTAGATGTATCATTTTGATACATTGCGACAGCTCTTATACAAGAGCAAATTCCGACCAACGGAAGGTTAAAACTAATCCCTGTGGTAGTCCCAATCATAGTAATGATTAATAGAAAAACAGACAAAATTAGATCAGAATGAACTAGAAAATAGTAACTTTAAATATTTAATGACAAAATTTGTCCAATTTCTTTAGTAATCTCTAACAAAAAAAAACAGTCTCTATTTACCGTCTACTATATCATATAGTAATGAGCAAATAGAACAGTTATATCCTAAAGAGACTAGGTACGTAGAAGAGCTAAAGTAGTTAGAAGGTAATACGATCTTCTTCTTTGAGTACCGTGCCCAAGTTTTAGGCGTGGGTAGATTCCATGATGATTTGCCGATATCGTTCTCGATCTTGCGTGGCCTGTAATAATTCATCTGCTGATAAGCCAGTCCATTGACGAAGGTTTCGGAGACATGAGTATTTCTTTCTACCAATTCCTCGTCTTCCGTCGATCTTTCCGTTGAGTATCAACTTCATTATCCTGTATCTGCTGCCTCTTATTATATGCCTTAATTATTCGAGTTTTCTCTTTTTTATCATCTTTATTAAGTCAGCTTCACCTTGACTTATTCTGTTTAAGACTTCTCTGTTTAAAATGTGTTGAACTCATGATATTCTGAGCATTCTACGATATAACCACATCTCGAAGGCTTTTAATTTGTGCATCATATTAACCTTCATAATCCAGGTTTCACATCCACACAGCAATACAGGATACACATAACATTTTAAGAACTTAATTCTCAGCTTTAAGTTCAGCTGAGAATTGCTCAGAATAGATCTAGAAGTTTCATAAATGCTCCTCTTGCGATTTCTATACAAGTTTTAATTTCTTCATCTGGATTTAGTGTCTCGTTTATCCAACATCCTAGATATTTAAAATGCTTAACTTTTGTTATCGGTTCATTATTGACAATTAGTTGTATGGCGCCGAGGTCTTGTTTACTAACCACAAGTAACTTTGTCTTTGTTGTATTTATGCTTAGTCCGTTATTAGAGCATTCTCTAGTGACTTGATCTATAAGGAATTGAAGATCTTCGATACTTTTAGCTATGATTGCGGTGTCATCTGCATATCTGATGTTATTAATAGTTTCTCCCCAGATTCGAACTCCACTTTGCCCTTCCAAGGCTTTGTTAAAAAATATTTCTGAGTAAACGTTAAACGTTTGTTTGGGAACAACACACAACCCTGTCTAACTCCTCTCTGAATACAAATTTTGTCTGTTTCTTTGCCGTCTACCTGAATAGAAGTTTCTTAATTCCAAAATAGATGTTGTAAAATTGTCAGATCGTTATCATCTTTTCCAATTATTTCTAGATATTCAAACAGCCTACCATGTTGAACCCTATCAAACGCCTTCTCAAAATCTATGAAACAGACGTAAATTGGTTTCTGTACTACCCATGATCGTTGAAGTAGTGTTAGCATTGAGAACAAAGATTCCCTTGTTCTTAATCCTTCTCTGAAATTGAATTGCTTATTTCCCATTGGGTCTTCACATTTCGGCTTGATTCTATTAAGAATTATCCTAAGAAGTAGCTTGAGAAAGTGACTCATGAGACTAGGTAGTCTAAAGTTTTTACATGAGGATGTATTAGGTTTTTTTGAAGGTGGGATAAATGTAGACTCCAACCATTTGTGACAGTGTTCCAGTTTCGTATATGTGCTTTTAAATGTTTGTTAGTTCTGAGACATTGTCATCGTCTAGAAGTTTGAGCCAGTCTGATGGTATTTGGTCAGGGCCTGGAGATTTCCCATTTTTGCTTAGTTTGATGGCTTTCTCTACTTCTGTTTTTAAAATACTAGGACCAATATTCGTATACTTCGTGGCGGTAAGTGGTAGCCTCGTATCCAGAAGGAGCTCTTTTATGTAGTTGGTCCATTCTTCCTTTTTTTCGTTTAATAATAATAGTCGTGTATAAATCACCGACTAAAAGGAAGAAAGTTTGCCAGCAAGAACGTATAAAACTAACCCGCTAAAATATCCAATTAAAAGGTGGAATTTGTTGGTACTTACATTAACTACTACGCAAATGTCATCCAATTTAAAACAGCTAAAAACTACTTTTGCTTAGTAAACAACAGATAGCTAATTTCAGTCAAAATATCAAAAGTAATTTTTTTATATTCATACACCTTTGAATGTCCATATTACTGGATAAAGCAAGATTGCATACATTTGCATACTCCAATTAAAGTATTAAACAACAGCAAGTTCTCGAAGACGTCAGCGAAAATGTTCTCCATCCTCATCGTGGCCCCTTTATTCGACTTAATGTGATAATTAAGGAAGTGACGTTTAAGTGATGAGTGACATTACAGTTCAGTTACGTAACTATTATATTTAATCTGGAGTTAAAGTTCGCGCCCGCCTAATGATTCGTTAACTAAAATTAGTGGAGGAATCTGCCTGGGTGCATCCATTCTCTATTCTAATATACGCGCTTTTCTTCGGCCTCATTTGTTCCTAAGATTACGTTAAATACTCTTGGATTCTGCAAGAATTTCTCTGGCATCGACCCATTTGGATCATCGCGGCGAGCAGGGCGCGAAAATTGATGAGGGCCTAATTTGTTCTCCTCCGGATGGGTAACTTTTGTGTGCCGTGTGGCAAGGGTCCGTTCCAATACATTTTTAGGAATACTCTAATAGATCACTTAAAGATCACACTGAGAAACAAGCATTATGTTACACTTAATAAAGGTCAGCATAGAAAAATACCTTAAAGATTTATTTAATCTCGTAACAAATAAAATTTATTAAAAATAATAAATTAAAGATAAAAATACTAGGAACAATAAAAACAGAAAAATCCATAATTCTAGACAAAGACAAAGCTTACAATATAGTACAGTTAACCCTACACTGCGCAGTGTAACAGATATGATACATCTCGATTTGAAAGCAGTTAATTTTAATTTACATAGGGCAAAAAGCATATAGAGAAAATCTGCAGAGAAATTCAACTACACGCCGACACAAATAACACCAAAGAACTCTTTGATAACGTCAGACAACTCACACGTAACTTCAAGCAGAAATCTTGGTCTATCAAAAATGATGAAGGTAATGTACAGACGGATTTGGACAAGGTTATTGTTGAAATCGTAGGCTTCCACGGCCAGAGTCAGAATTATAGTTTAATTCGTCTTCCGGGTTTGGACCGTGTCATTTGTGAGTGACCCAAAAGTGGGTTCATCTCGACGTTTCGCTACAATTGTATGTAGCTTCTTCAGGAGAACAAAGAAAAAGAAAAAGAAAACAAAAGAACAGGAAGATGGGTAGTTAGCAACGGTAACTCAGTTACTCAACGCAACCAGAGGCGAATACTAACTACCAAGATGGGCATTTGGTCACAGTAACTCAACTACTCAACGCAGCCAGAGGTGAAAACCAAATGCCAGGACAGGGATTCACGTCCAACAGCTCAGAACACTAACGCGTCGAGAGGCGGGGAGTGAATCCGACGATTACTCCGCTCCGCTATTTATAGTCGCGGTGCCTGTCGTGTCGGGACGTATCGGCACACTTCGTGGCGCGAACGTCAAGAAGCGCGCGCTGGCCAATCATGTGGCTGCATCGTGGTGGCGGGACCGGACGGTGGCTCTAGACTGAGATTCCAGATGGGAGACAAGTAGTATCCTTCCTCTCGATTGATATTATGGGGATTTTTTCGGATCTCTAGAGATTCGCGGATTTTCCTCGAATAAAAGTAGGGGCTCTTAGAAATAATATGGGTTTTTTCGAACAATATGGAATGACCGGTTTCTTGGCAGTGTTCAGCAACTGCAGAATGGGAGAAAAGACCTGATCGAATGCATCTTTGATGCTCTTGAATCCGAGTTTTGACGGAACGACCAGTTTCGCCAATATACACATGTCCACATGAACAAGGAATAGAATAGACACCACAGGAAGATAGGGGCGGTAATGGGTCCTTAGGAGAGGGTAGATATTGTGAGATTTTCTTGGGTGGTCGAAAAGTAGTCCTGATACCTTCTTTGCGAAGAATTTTGCCAATCCTATCAGTGACATTTCGAATATACGGAAGAAAAGCCACAGGAGTATTACCTGAAGATTCTGAATTTGTTGTCCTAGGGTGTAAAGGGGGATGTAGATGTCGGTGTGTAATATTTTGAATTGTGGACTTGGAGTAACCATTGGCGACAAGGGTTTTTTGCAGATGGCCAAGTTCTTCTCTAAGGTTGTCGGGTTCAGAAATCGAAATGGCCCGATGGATGAGAGAGTTGATCACAGAATTCTTTTGGGCCGGATGGTGGTGTGATGAAGCATGTAGGTAACGATTCGTGTGAGTCTTTTTTCTATAAACAGAGTGACCCAATCGGCCATTGGGCTTGGAGGTGACTAACACATCGAGAAAGGGAAGGGACCGATTATTTTCTACTTCCATTGTGAATTTTATACTCGGATGTTGTGAGTTAAGATGATCTAGGAAGGAAGAAAGGGTATGTTGACCATGGGGCCAGATGATAAATGTATCATCAACGTAGCGGAACCAGACTTTTGGTTTTAAGGGGTAAGATTCTAGGGCTAAAGACTCAAAGGCTTCCATGAAAATGTCAGCAATGACAGGGGAAAGGGGAGAACCCATTGGTGTTCCAGATATTTGTTTGTAGAAATTGCCTCTAAAAGAAAAATATGTTGAAAGGAGGCATTTTTCGGCAAGATCTGCCAAAACCAAAGACTTGTTATCATTGATCAAGTGATCTCGCAGAACAACTAGAGAGTCATGTATGGGGATATTGGTAAATAGGGATGATACATCGAAACTGACGAGAATATCTTGGGGATCGACTGTGAGAGAGGAGATTAAGGTGATGAAATGTGTGGAATTTCGGACATAAGAAATTTTCTTTGTTCTCCTGAAGAAGCTACATACAATTGTAGCGAAACGTCGAGATGAACCCACTTTTGGGTCACTCACAAATGAAAAGGTTATTGTTGTTTGGAGGGCGTATTGTAAGTCTTTATACTCCAATACGGACCAGATGCCAGCGGACCTGACTGCCAGACCTCCACTTTCCATTCTCCTTCAACAGAGACACACCACACTAGTTTTGAGACTGAACCTGACATACTTTTTTCCGAGGTGGAATTCGCTTTAAAAAGACTTAAGTTGAACAAAGCAGCAGGATATGATCTCATAACGGCAGACGTCTTGAAACATCTTCCGGAATGTGGAGTGAAAATATTACATCGATTGTGCAATGAAATATGGCACACAGGCGTCTGGCCTGAGGATTGGAGAAAGACCATAATCATACCTCTTCATAAGAAAGGTTCAACAAATAATTGTAACAACTACAGGCTATTAGCTCTAATATCACACGCCAGTAAGGTGATCCTCTACATACTGCAACGGCGTCTAGAAAACTTCATAAGTTGGCAAATAGCACCTGAGCAGGCTGGATTTGTAAAGGACAGAGGTACTAGAGAACAAATCCTTAATGTACGAAACATCATAGAAAAAGCCAGAGAATACCAGATCCCGATATTTATATGTTTCGTCGATTATACAAAGGCCTTTATATAGGATATATCTATGATATATTTTGGAGCTCTAGATAACAACACAGGCAGTTGTGAATCCGAAATTAGAAGACGCCTTCAACTAGCAAGAGCAGCAATGAGTGAACTAAACGGGGTCTGGCGTGATCGTCACATTACTATGACAAACAAAAAGAGACTCGTTTCAACTCTGGTCTTTTCCATATTTTACTATGCATGCGAGACATGGACAGTCAAAGAATCAGATCGACGACGTATAGACGCCTTTGAAATGTGGACATGGAGACGCCTGCTTCGAATTCCATGGACGGCTCGCCGTACAAATATCTCGGTTCTGGATGAAATTAAACCGGATCAGCGTCTCTCCAGTACCGTTTACTCTAGAATTTTAAAGTTCTTTGGCCATATCCATCGAAGTGATCACAAAATGGAGCGGTTGGTGGTCCAAGGAAGGCCTCAGACTCAACACCAACGCGGAAGATCTCCACAGCGATGGGCGGACATTACTAAAAAGCTTCTCAATAAACAGTATACTGAGGCAATACATATAACTGATGACTGCGACCAGTAGAGAAATATTATCAATCAAACTGTCTGAGCTGCTGAAGCCCAATTATGAACCACAACACATCTACTAAGATGTTAATGACTGTGATGATGATAAGGGCAAAAGGAGAAGAGATGAACCACCTTCTAGAAAACTTAAGTCTATTTCTTTATTACAAAAACAGCAGAATGAAAAAAATTGTATAACATAACTTAACCCTGAACTACTATCGTGTGGTCAAATTTGACCACAGGACTTGAAATTTCGTGCGCCACTGGTAGACAGTTTGGCGAACGACCTTGTTATTCTATGTATTCTCCCAATTAAGTACGTAATTTAGCATGCCGCTTAGTAGCAAACGATCAGTGAGATAGTGCACACGTGCTGCTGAGTTCCGGTCGGATTTGACCCCACCATAGTAGTTACGTTATTATTATTTAAGATAATACATTAAAATGGCTTTAAGAATTAGCGGAAGTACGGTGACAAGTGAAAATGTTTTTGACTTTCCTGAATCTCTGGAGGAACCAACCGAAAATATTGACACTTATAGTGACTCTAATAACAGTGATACTGACACTGAAAGTGAACATTCGGTTCACGACACAGATTCAGAAATTGACGTAAGTGACTTATCAAGCGACGAATGTGAAACAGCATCTAATAATAAAACAAATTTTTACTATGGACGGAACAGATATAAGTGGGCTAAAAATGCTCCTGCCACATCAAAAATTTGCGCACACAACATTATTACACACCTTCCTGGTCTTCGTGGACCTGCCTTAGAAACAAAATCATCCAGTCCACTTGAATCCTGGTCACTTCTTATAACTCCTGACATGTTGGCCTATATTCTAGAGTACACAAATGAAAAAATTACCGAGCTCAGTGTAAATTATGGGGATACATGTACATTTGTCGATCATCTAAACGAAGGTGAACTTAAGGCTTTTTTGGGTCTTTTATACCTTTCAGGTGTACTAAAGTCTAATTATGAGAATGTCGATTCAATATTTTCAAAGTGTTTTAGGTAGACCAATTTTTCGTGCTACAAAGTCAAAAGAACGCTTCTTATTTCTTTTCACAGCAATAAGATTTGACAATCATGAAATAAGAGAGCAAAAGAAGGCCAATGGAGATCGATTTGCAGCAGTGTCCTATTTATTTAAATGTTTCGTATCTAACAGTACAGCAAACTACACCTGTTCCGAATATGTTACAGTTGACGAGATGTTGGTTGGGTTTAAAGGTAGATGCCCTTTCAGAATGTACATGAAAGCCAAACCAGTCAAGTACGGCATCAAGATCATGTGTTTATGTGACGCAAAAACACATTATTTGGTAAATTCTTTTGTGTATACGGGTAGAACAAATGATCCTAATACCCAAAAGCTATCCATACCTACAAGATCAGTACTTGCTTTAGTGGAACCAATTGCCAATAGTAACCGAAATGTTACTGGTGATAATTGGTTCACCTCAATAGAGCTAGTTGATGAACTAAAAAAACTTCGACTTACCTATGTAGGTACAATGCGTAAAAATAAGAGAGAAATTCCTCTACAATTTCAACCAAATAAAAATTACGAAGTTGATAAGTGTTTATTTGGTTTTACACGAGACAATGCAATCGTATCATATGTCCCTAAAAAAAAATAAAAGTATAATTATGTTGTCGTCTATGCATCATGACAAATCTGTTGACCAGGAAAGCAAAAAACCTGATATAATAGCTTTCTACAATTCGTCAAAAGGGGGCGTTGATGCACTTGATCAAAAATGTGCACTTTATCGTTCAGGTCGAAGATGCCAGCGATGGCCTTTAGCAATTTGGTATTCCATAATGGATATTGCTATAAACAAGTATAATAGTATAAAGTAATATAGTAATAAACAAGTATAGTAAACAGTCACATTATTTTTCACGCAGCTAATCCTGGGGTTAGAAAAAATCGATCGGATTTTATTCAAGAGCTGGGAATCAGTCTTATAAATGAACATTTAGAAGTAAGATTTGCAATGCCAAATTTGTCAAGAGAATTACGCTCGATAATTTCCAAAGCATTAGAAAATAAAATTACTCATCAAGATCAGACCAAACCAGAAAGGCCAGTTGTAAGACGTAGATGCTACTTGTGTCCCAGAGGTAAGGATAACAAACATTCCACATTTTGCGCAGAATGTCATAGGATCATCTGCAAAACACATTTACTCAGAGAGTTACCTGTACTATGTGCAAAGAATAGATAAACACAACAAAAATAGATGAACAAAAGTATTTGTTCAAATATTTTTGTCGCAAGATTCTAACATTACGAAAAAAACATGACTGTTATTTTTTTATATGGTTACTCTATTATGATTTTCTTTTGTATTAGGTTAAGACGTTGTTACTATTATAAACTACTTTTCAGAAAATGAACCGTTAATTTCAATTTAAGATATATTTTTTTTGTTGTAATAATGAGTTATGTTTTTGTACAAAATTTAATTTAAAAGTTCTATAATTTTTATTATAACATCTTAATTTTATTGAAATAAAATTTAAGTTTACAAAAATCTATTTTTTAAATACACTTACACATTCATTTGTCAAAAATACAAAAAAAATAAAAAATATATTTTTATATCTTGTTTAGAGGTTTTTAAAATTTGGGTCATCTATGACCCCACGATAGTAGTTATGTGCGTGTAAATACACGATAGTTAGCCGGTATTTGTTTTGGTATAAGTAAAAACTAGAAATTACAATTCTTAAACCGAAACAAAATATAATGCACTGACACGTCATCGGTCAATCTCTCCTCAACTGTGGGGGTGAGATGGGCCATTAGGAGTAAGAGAACCAAGCTAAACCTTTTTCCTTTTAATAGATAGAGACTTTCCGCACTTGTTACAAATATTAGCGAAGCTAGTACAAGTTTCGTGTGACCAGCGCTTACAGAAAATACATTGTAACCAGTAATCTTCTTAACATGTTTGGCGATAGTCCTCGTTGCACCCAACACACTCATTTTCAATATCACTTATTTATTCATCACTAGTGTCGTTTAGAGACACATCTTCAGATAGTGACGATTCGTTTGGATTTCTCTTACCTTTTTGTTTTTTATAGGTTTTGAGCTTTACAGTTTGAGGTTGACACACAAACAAAATGATCTCCAAACTGCGAGAAAGCCTGAAATGACAACCAGAGACGAACAAAACATGGATGGAAACTGCTGGGCAAAATGGAAACATGCGGTTATTCTTCAAAGTTATTGTAAACGCCGTATTACAAATATCTCAGTTGACAGAGGGCATGAAAATAAACAAACAGTGATTACTCGTTCAAAATTGACTCATTACATTAAGAACAATTCACTTTTTTCAACAAATTGCGTCCCGACTGTTCAACGATTCTTCCAAACCTGAAACTTGAATTCCTGAGACCTCGGTCTGTGTATTGCACCGGCATCTAGTCTTGCCACACTCTTCCCCTCTAACCCGTCCACATAACGGGCCAGCCCAAAATTCTTGTCAAACAAGCTTGACCTTGAATCATTCCTTGTTTTTAAAACTATAGAACTAACACGTGCAAATAAATAAAACCATATTTAACGTCGCAGTTATAACTGGAATTTGGAATTTAGAGTATAAACACTGAGACTCGGCAATATTTTTTACTTGGCCCAGGGGCGTAGTAGATAAATTTTTTATTAATTAAATATTAGATAATTGTTAAGGAATTTATTAGGCTACAATCTAAGCATCAAGTTGGCCTGCCGGTTGTAGGATTTTCACGGTACTTATTTAAGTACAAAGTGTATAACAATGATTTGGTCATGAAGACTATACTTAGGAGATTAAAAAACAGGGAAGATAAAAAAGTCAAATTGAAGAAGAGAAATAAAAAACGTGGGGCAATTAGGACCAGAAAAGAGGTCACAGAAGATAATATAATATTAACTAACTAATTGTAAAGCTCAAAAATATATACTTTACAAATCAGAGACAATTTGATTTACTTAATTTTTTTATTTTCATTTATGTACTTGTACTTGTACAAACTTAACTTAAGTGAGTTAAAACTTATGTTTTCACAAATTTTAGCAATACCAAATTGAAAAATATTGTATATTAGCAAAAGTACAACAATAAAAAAAATTGTGAAAAAACTATTCGGTTTCACTCTTGCATAATAAAGTTTTTATTTTGACAATTAAAAAAATTGTTTAATTTATTAATGTTTGTATTTTTAGAACGATTTCCGAAGTGCAAATTAAAAAGCCAATAAACTTACTTTAATCTTTAATTGTGGCTTATTCCCATTTAAATAGTATACTTACTTTTAAAATGCCACAAGAAAATAGCTTCAGAACAATATTTTTTTGACATATCTCTCTATTGTGTATAAAAAAAGTATCATTTATCTTTTGAGTCGTGAGTATAAATTTACCATAAAGTTGTTCCAAAAATAGCATGTGTTTTCTAAATTTTTGTTATTAAAACTTTATTGTTTGGAACTACACTTTAATTTATTTGATTCATTTTGTGTTAAAATGTCCCTACAAAATTAGAAATTGAACATCTTTCTTTTTTATCGAACTTATTGTACTAACAGGATACATAACGTTAAAATAGTTGAACCATTTAACCAGATCAAAAATTTCAAAAGCCAGATTGAGCTCACATAAGATACCCGGGCCTTCCCTGTCTAAAACTATTTCAACACATTAATATTCCGATATATCACCTATTAGTTACGTCCTTCGAGCGAAATCGAGCGATCAAAGTTTGCTCTTTACCCTGTTTCCAAAGTCACCCCTTCTGATGGTTCGTTCTTATACTCGTGCAATATGTACTAGCATTTAAAAACTTATACGGTATACGAAAAAAAAAAAAAGAAAACAATCATACCCATTTAAAAATTTGAATTAAAAAAAGTGACCAAACTATATTCGTAATGTAACAAGAAAACACTGAAAACTTCAAAACTTCCACAAAATTTATTATAAACTCATCACTACATCTGTTTCGGCTGATTGCCTTTTTCAAGCGATATATTTTTGGCATGCGTTTACAATTTATAGTCTTTAATGAAATAGGTTTAGGAGAGGAGAACTGTTTGTCTCAAGTTGATCATTCAGAATTATATCTGTATTTTTTAATATGTTGATTTCCATAGATTCTAATAGATTCTAAGATAACTTAAGGCTTTTATTTTGAATGTGAAGAATTTTAAATTCGTCATTAAAAGAATAATTATGATCTAGAAGGTAAAGTGCGTATATAGAATCTGTGTTTTTATTATTGAAAGCCATTTTATGTTCTGCTATTCGTTTGTTAAAATTGCTACCAGTTTGGCCGATGTAAGTTTTTGGGCAGTCGCCACATTTAAGTTTTTTACACACCACTGTGTGAGTGTTTTTTTATTTTAGCTCTTGTTGTTTTTAATATGTTTCCCAAGTAGTTATTTGTTCTGAAAGCTGGTGTTATTCCCTTCTTTCTTTATTTGTTTGGCTATTTTTATTGATATTTTGCAATCAATTGTGTAATCGAGCAGAAGGTACTGGGTTTTTTCTCTAGTATTGGAAATACTAATTTCAGGGATTTCTTGCGTAGTTTTTGATTTAAAATTTTATTGCTTGTTCGTTGCATCAATTGTTTATTTCTATTTGCTTAATGGTATTTATTTCTGTCTCAAAGTTGTATTTGAACATCGAAATTTCTGTTAATCTATGTAATCAGCCGAAACAGCTGTGGTGATAAGAATTTATAATAAATTTTGTGGAAGTTTTGAAAACAAAGTTTTTAGTATTTTATTGTTACATAAAATGAATTTCCATCAATTAACGGTCGAATCCATCAATTATATTCGTAATATACAAAAGGGTTTTAAAATGATCTAAAAGCTGGAAATTGATGGTTTATATTACGATATTATACACAGATGAATAGTATTAATGGTCAAATTTTTTACAGAAAATCTGGTATTAAAAAATAATCAATGGGCAAATTCGAATCCACGGAAATTCAAAAAATGTGTATTTTATTAAAAAAATAATCTTATGAAAAATACAGCATATAAAAAAATAAAAGGAATGGTGGTTTATGGTGTCTGTAGCCAAAACATAAGCGGATAAATCATCTTTTTCCTTCTTCTTGACTGGCTTTACAACTCGGGGTGCGTCTTCGCCGCATTTACTATAGCCCTCTATCTTCTACGATCTTGCGCTTCCATTTCCCATCATCATTATCCTTCCAACTTTTTCTTGGACGGCCTACTGACCTTCTATCGTCTGGTCTCTCAAAAAACACTGTTTTTCTCTGATCTTACTACGTGACGTGCCAATTTTATCCGGTTAGCTTTTATATGCCTGCCAATGTTTTCAGTAACATAGAGAGTCACCAATTCAGCATAGCGGCTTCCCCACTTTCCTGTCATTTCATCTCTTTAAGGGTCAAAAATCATTTTGAGAACCTGGCTTTCAAATACTAACAGCTTATTTATTTCCCGCTGATGTAGTGTCATTGAGTCTGCTTCCATACGTAACAACTGGGCGATTAATTGACTTGTACAGTCCTAATTTAGATTTTCTTATTAGCAGCTTAGATTTTAATAATGATGATAGTGAGTATAATGCTCTATTTTCTGCAGCTATCCTTGCTGAGACCTCTTTTTCTATGTAGTTGTCAAGCAGAGAAATAGCTTTTTGAAAGTGGTTCTTTTTCGTCAAATGTAAAAATTGAATGTTTCAAAAAGAATGCCTTTTTCCTCGAATACTCATCAATCCATTTTTATACTGCTTGAAAAAAATCTTTGTTTTTATTTTTTATAGAAGCCTCTAGCACCAATCCTCAGAAAGGTTGGTCCGTATTTTGTTTAGCGACAAAAACCTTAAAAATTACCCCTTAAATATCACTCTAATTAAAAATAATCGTTACGTTAATTTTTACGTATTTAATATGTTGACCTTCAATTCTGAGATTTGGTGTTTGATTTCGGTTAAGGTTTTTAATGATTTTTAGATCTTGGTTATTAAGTCCTCATTATTTTAGTATTTACGTAATTTTGGCATTCTGTACTTGATCAAACGCTTTTTCGCAATCACCCAGACATGCATACATAGCTTGTAAATTATTCTCCAATGAATAATCCTTAAGAACAGTTTTACGAGATGACTCATACGGCTTCGTATGAAAAGCAAGCAAGCACTTTAACTAAACCCACCCTGTGAGACATGTTCACATCTTGCACAACAATCAGCCAAATGTTCTTCATGTGGGAGTCCTAGGTAATAGAACTCCAACATTGTTCTCTAAACGATTTTAAATTCAGGCCAGCGTGACGCGCTTTATTCCTGTGACTGTCATTTATGTCATGTGACTTATCCGCAGAACTGAAATTGCTTTCTTGGGCCTCAAGCCTCCGCTCTGGGTTAACGCCCAGTTTGGAGACTTGGTGCTTAGTAGTCTTATTAATAAAAATTGCTTAGTCCGAAGTTAGTCTCGGACTAGTTAGTCCCAGATTAAGCGAGTACTAACTTCATTTTCAGAATGTTATTAATAAACATGGACTAAGCTCAGACTAACTAAACCTTCCTTACTCCTAGGTACAACAAGTTTATGTTGGCAACCATTGCGAAAAAGAAGAAAAATGGAGAGAATTTTGTGAAAAAGAAGAAAATTATATAGAATTTGACAGTTGACAGCATAAGTTGGAGTACGTACAGTTAATTTTAGTTGGACTGTGCTCTGAGAAAGTTTGTTTATATTTTATAGTATTTTTTTTATCTGAAAAGTTTAAACTTCATAAAAGTTCAGGAGGAAACGTTAAAATATATTTTATTACAAAGGGAAAATATAAAAAATACTAATAAACATAATGAATTGTAAAATATTTTATTAAATAAATTATATATATTTTAGTACGTTTTAGATGAATATTATTTCACTGATTTCTATGGTCATTAAGTTGTTCTATTAATCTTAAGTCGTTGATAAAATAATCTTCCATTATTAAATAATGTATGAATAATCAAAAACAATTCAGGTTATGAATAACAAAACAAAACTCCACTCAATGTCAAGTTAGTCACTCTCGAAACCTGCCACTACCTCGGATTAAATGTTAGTCCGAGACTAGCCAAGGTTTAGCTTAGTCTGTCCTTAGTCGCTGTTTATTAATACGAAAATGGATGTTATTGGTGTAGTCCTAGGACTAATGTCAGTCCAAGGTTAGTCCGTGTTTATTAATAAGAGAGCAAGAGTTTGGGCTCTAGGTGCCAGACTTTTTGGGTTTTCCTAATTTTTTTTGTGGCTTGCGCCGGTTTTTTGTTACTATATTTTTTTAAATTTTTTTAGTGGCCGAAGCCTTTTTTTAGTAGGATGTCATGGTGATAAGATTTTCTTTGTTCTGCCTACACAGTGTTTTGTGCTAGTCTGAATTGGTAGAGCTACGAACTGCTTCTTTCTTTCCTTTATTTTCTCTTTGGGGGGGAGGTTGTTCTCACTAGGGTTTGTTTCCTCTCCGGATGTTTTTATTTAGTTCTCTCTCTTTTGGACTTGTTTTCTCTATAGGGTTTGTTTTTATTATTCATAACTTTCACTATTTGCTGTTTTGGACGTTTGTGTTTTCATCTATGGAATTCTTGGTATCTTATGATTTCTCGCAGTATGGGAATTGGGTGATTTTCCACTTCTGCGAATTTTATCCTGGTTTTTTTCTTCATTATGTCCGCCATCCTCATTTGTTGCAGTTCCTCTGAAAAGGAATCGTTCTGCAAGGTATATTGGAACGTTAACTGCTTCTTTTAAGCTGCTATTGTTAGCCGCTTTTATCTTTTTCTTTGTGGTATTACATACGTGTCCCCATAAAAGAGGCGGAAGTATAGGAAATATGATATTATTTATTAGTCTCATTTTTGTTTTGTCTTCAGTTTGTTTTTTCTACCTGTGAGTTCTTTTATTGGCGTTCTTTACTTTTTGTATTGTAGCGTCTACATATTTTGTGAATGTCACTCCTTTTCCTGCACTGTTAGTTGTTCCTCTGGCTGTTGATCTTTGTTTTAAAAGAGCACCGCTTGGGTCTTTTCGGAGTTTATAGCGATTTTCCAATGTAAACTCCGTTCTTCAATTTTGTTAACGCTGTGTGCAGGTTGTTTACTACAATATCTATGTTTCTGTGATTGGCCGCTATTGCTGTATCATCGGCATAAAAGCGGAGTAGGGTTCCAAGTGTTCTTGAAATGTCGGCGGTGTATATTGTGTACAGCAGAAGAGACAAAACTGCTCCGTGTGGAACTGCAGCATCCGGAGATCCGAGTTCCGACTTGTCCTATTCGAACTCTGAAACTTCGACCGCTCAACTACGATGGGATTAGTTTCGTCATTGCCCCACTGTATCCATAGCATCTTATTTTGTAAATAAGCCCATTGTTCCAGACTCTAAAGCGGTATTTAAAGAAGTGCTCTCAAATTCAAAAGCAGGTTTATCTATCAATGGATAAGTTTTGAATAACTTGCGTTTTGCAGATGATACAGTAATAATGACGGATAACAACAATTATTTACAGAACGTATTGCAACGACTTAATGAATGCTATTATAAATACGGACCAGAGATGAATTTGAAAATAACTAAATGCATGATCATGACTATATGCATAATGTTGACTATAGTTAAGAAGCTTGAAGCCTTTGAACGTTGGATATACCGGAGAATGTTGAGAATTCCATGGACTGCCAGGGTCACCAATGAGGAAGTGCTGAGAAGGATGGGTCGAGACAAAAAATTGTTAAGAACAATAAGAGTACGCAAGACTGCATACCTTGGACACATACTGAGAATTGATAAATATAGTCTTCTGCAAGTCAATAAGCAAGGTGTCGATGGCAAAAAGGGAATACGTAGAAAGAGGAAGTCATGGCTGCGAAATATCCGAGACTGGACAACCATGACTGTAGATGAATTATTCCACGTTGCAAAAGACAGAGAAACTTTTTGGAAATGTGTTCGCCAACCTCCGTTAATGGGGACGGCGTAGGAAGAAGAAAGTGATCATGACTAAATACGCAGATGTAAACATCCAATTGATTGTGAGGATACTGTAATTGAGAGTGTGGATACCTACAAATATTTAGGAACATAGATAACATCAAATGTAGACCAAACCAAAGAAATTAAAACACACATTGAAATAGCACGTGCATCATTCGTTAAACTTGAAAAGTTTCTTTTTTGTCGGGATATAAGATTATTACTACGCCTAAGAATACTTCGGTGTTACGTATTCACTACTCTCTTTTATATCTTGGAAACATGGACATTGAAACAAGTGCATCTAAAAACGTTGGCCGCCTTTGAATGTTGGTGTTACAGAAGAATTCTACGAATATCAGAAGTTCAAAGAATACCGAACGCAGAAGCTACTAGAAGAATAGGAAATAAAGCTAAAATGATAGTGACTATCAAAAGAAGAAAACTTAAGTACTTAGGCCATGCTATGAGAGTGCAAAGATACTCATTATTGCAGCTTATTATACAAGGCAAAATTCGAGGAAAGCGAAATGTTGGAAGACGAAAAATATCGTGGCTTGAACTTGAACAAAAAAAGAACTTGAGGGAAGGGTTTGAATGCAGTGGTGCAGAACTATTTAGAGCGGCAGTCAATGGGATCAGCATAGCCAAGATGATTTTTAACCTTCGATAGAAGATGAAACTTAAAAGAGAAGAAGCCAGACTCTATCGAAAAATTTGCTTACGTCTACGAAGGTTGCTCCTGTATATTGCTTATCGATAAATCCAGCTGCTATGTACTCGGATAATCTCAGTACTTGTAGCTCACTGGAATGTTCCTCTCTAAATCCGAATTGTGCTTCAGGTATTATTCCTAGTTTGTTTGTTTCAATTAAGCATCTGCTGAGAATGACTTTTCCTACTATTTTTCTACTATTTTGTTGATCGCTGGTAATAAGTTTATTGACCTGTAGTGTTGTGGGAACATGTTGTCGTTTCCTGGTTTGGGTATCATTATGACATGGGCCGCTTCGCGTTTATTATATTTGTTAGAAATACTATGGCCTTTGCCGGTAAGTATTACAGAGCCCTGTTTATAGTCTGATCTGGGTCAGTTGCTTTTCTTGGCGATTTTGTTTAAATTAGTTCGTTTATCTCATCCGATGTCGTTGGAGGGATGATATCAATAGTTTCCTCTGGCCTTTCTGGTTGTTATTTCACTTCTTCTGTGTAGTCTATATCCTCGTCTGGGTGGTAGTTTAGTGTGCACTCTCTCTCCCTAGAGTCGTCCTCATCACCTCGGCTTTTTCCTCAGTGGTGTACACAATACCGTTTTTGCCGTGTATTAGAAAGATCGGTTTTCTGTCACTTCTGAGTATCTTTTAACGTTTCCAAATATTTTGTATATTTAAACCTTGTTTCTCCATGTCTTGTACGTGGTTGTCCCAGTTTTGACTACGGTGTTCTTGTAGGGCTGTTTTAACTTCTCTATTGAGCCCATTTGTTCTATTTTATACACCTGGTTTCTTGTTCTTTTAGCTCTCTGCTTGGCTCTGTTTTTTACCCGTATCTTATCCTTTATTGCCAGGGTTACATTTTTAAATCTTTTTCATTTTTTGTAGTATTCCTGATTGCTTTTTGTATGATCTTTTCAAACTCTAGGTATTTATCCTCTATTTCTTGTAATTTATTTATTACTGAAAGGTTGGTAATTCCAGTACTCACAAGTCTTTTGTAGTTGGCTCATCGTTTTATCTTTTTGACGGTACCTTCTTCTTCCCATGTTCCTAGGTCAAATAGTATGAGGTGACGATCTGCTACGCCTTCGTTTATTGCTTGCATTTCTGTGTGGAGTCCTAGGTTGCAACTACAATATCTACATGGGTAGAAAGTCCATTTTGATGGTAGTGGGTTGGATCGGCTAGGCGCATTGTCATGGTGTCATTGTTGTTATTTATATAATTTATTGATAGTCTTCCGTTTCTATTCGTAGCTGTCGCGTTTTAGTTAGAGGATCTTGTACTTAGATCTTCGATGATTATTAATGTTTCGGCAATATCTAGGAACGCATTTAGATCGTCGTCCATTATTGGATCCTGTGATGTGAGCGAAGGTGTTCCTGAATTCTCCTTGGTTTATTTTTATCCTAATTGATGTTGCTTTCATATTTATTAGTTGTAGTGTTGAAATTCTGATGTGTTTGATCCCTTTCTTTACTAGAATTGCTGTGCCTCCTGATCTGTCTGTGTTGTCGTTGATATAGGTCTCATACCCAGGAAACTTTATGTTGCTGTGTTGTTACGACATCCAATTAGTATGTATTAACCAGTTCAACCAAAATATTCGAAGAATACCCCCTGGTATTCTTTGAATTTCTTGACTACTGGATTTTTGGTAAAAAATCAGCCATTCTGTTGATATTTTTCCAGACTTATATATGTTTTGAATATGTTTGTGGTTATTGCTATTAATTGAAATGTGTGACCATATGCAGGCACTAAAGAAGGTCATTCCTACTTATTATCAAACCTTCTATGATAAATTGCAACACATGTAAATTTATTTTATACTTTTTATTATATTTAAATATTACAGCATACACATATTTTCAATTATTTTTATGTTTAATGATAGTTATCAACCCCCTCTGTGGCTCAGTGGTAAGAGCGCCTGCCTTTAAACCTAAAGGTCGTGAGTTCGAATCCCACCTGAGTGGAAATTTTCGTTTATTAAAAAAATTAATAAATGAAAATAATTTCTATCCTTATGTGATCGGTACACACCGGAGGGACCGCAGACGTTCGGATACAATTAGCGTCTCTTAGCAAAGACAATGACGTCGACTTTGCTAAGTATCAAGACAATTACTCTACACACACACACACACACACACACACACACACACACACACACACACACACACACACACACACACACACACACACACACTACACCTCAAATTGTAAGATTGGCGAATGGATTTAGTGTCCGCAGTCATTTAAACACAAACAAACAACAACAATGATAGTTATGTTTATTTTATGACCTAATTTTATTTAACGGGCAGCGTTCTTAAAATCCAGGCTATTTTTATGGGACGGAAATCTGAATACTGCGTTGAAACTAAGGTTTGATGAATGTTACTGACTACTCCGTCCAACTACTGCACGAAGTAGAAAGGTGCACTGTCAAAGCGCAGTTAAGAAGACCGAAGCCTTTGAACTTTGGATATACCGAACAATGCTAAGAATTCCATAGATGGCCAGGGTCGCCAACGAGGAAGTATTGAGAAGGGTGGAGACAAAAAAATTTAAGAACAATAAAATTACGCAAGATTGCATAACTTGGACAGATAATGCGGAATAAAAAATACAGTACATTGCAGGTCATAATACAGAGTAAAGTGAATGGGAAAAATAAATAGGTTATATTAAAATAAAAAGGAAAATTGTTATACATTTATAAAGAGAATGGAATGGTAAGAAAACCGAGAAGAAGATGAAAGAACTGTATGACAGAGGACTTGGAGGAAAAAGGTTTAAATTAGAAAGATGCTCTGGACAGAAATTGGGACAGAAAAAAATAAGAAACAGTGACAAAAGTTAAGGAAGTTGACTACGAAGACTTTTTTTTCTTCTTCCTTCTAGTATGTAGATTTAAAGCCTGTTTTTTCTTTAATATTAGCCACCTAAATTGTTAAACTTGTCGCACCATCTTTTTCCTGGCCTGCCAATACTTCTTCGTCCATTTGGTGATTTATCTCGTACTATTCGTACTATTCTACAATCTTTAATTCTCATGCCTTCCTTCTGATATGTTCGTTTCACTCCTGTTTTCGTTTTGTCACCAATCCATTTATGTCTTTAATATTACATGCTCTTCTTATGTTTTCGTTTCTCTTCCTATCCAACAGACTTCTGATATTCGTCAGAGTATTTTCATCTCTGTTGTTTCTAGCAGTCGTCTCGTTTTAGATGTGTCAGGTCTTGTCTCCACCGTGGATATTAATATAGGTCTAATTGCTGCTTTATAGATTTTTGTTATTGTGTACTGTCTTAGATGTTTGTTCTTCCAGATTGTGTCAAGAGATTTTGTCGCTTTACTTGCTTTTAAGCTTTGTTGTCGTACTTATTCTTCAACATCTCCGTAACTAGTTATATCTATTGCCAAATATCTAAACATTGCTTCCTGCTTTATTATTTTCCCACCAATTTCGATTTTACGCCGTAGTGGGTATTTAGATGTCATTCATTTGGTGGTTTTCTGCTGATGGTATCATATTTTATTTTTTAGCTGTTGTATTGAAGATATATGTTAATCTTTGAAGCTTGTCTTTTGTCTCGGCGATTAATGCGGCGTCGTCTGCATAACATAATATTTGGATTTCTTTGTTCTTCATTCTGTAGCCATGACCTTTACGTACTGCTTGTATTATTTCGTCCATTATTATATTAAAGAGAAGTGGGCTTAACGAGTCACCATGTCTGAATTTGCTTTGTACTGGTATACAATGTGTTAGTTTTCCATTTATTTTTGCCTTTATTTGATTATGGAGGTAGATATTTTCGACGGTTCGTATATTATTGATTGGTATGTTTCTTTTATACAGTAGGTGTAAGACGTCTTCGACTTGGATGCTATCAAAAGCCTTTGTCAGGTCTATAAAACATAGATATGCTGGTTTATTGTACTCGGTGGCCTTTTCTGTGATTTGTCTTAGTACAAGTACGGCCTCTACGCAGGATCTTCCTGATCTGAATCCTCGTTGTTCATCTGATAAAGTTATTAGATTATTAATTTTGTGCTTAAGACTTTTGTGGTAAGCTTAAGTCCGGTGTTCAGTAGATTTATACCTTTATAATTGTTAGGGTCTTCTTTCTCTTCTTTTTTGAATATTGGTATCATTATGCTGTTTCTCCATGCGTCTGGTACCATGCAGTGAAAAATTAGTTTTTGTATAAGTTTTGTCATCTAAAAGGTTATACTTTATCCTCCGTGTCATAGAAGCTCGTTGGTTATTCCGTCTGGTCCTGGTGACTTTCCATTTTGAGTGAATTTATGGCTATTTCTACTTCCTGAAAATGATTTCTATTTCGTGTCTTAGTCTAAATTAAGACTGAAATATGACTGACTAATGGCTAAAATATTCGGAACCAGACAAACATGGATAAAAAGGAATATTCCATGCTGCTAAGGACAAAGAAAATTATAGAAGTTTGGTCGGCTACATCCGTTGATTAGGACAGCATAGGAAGAAGAAAAAAAAGTAAATTTTTAGCTGTTCAATTAAAAGAGACAAAAGCTTGTAACCCAAGCTTTTAAAAAAATCCATAACTTGCAATTAATTTATATTTACTGTAACAATATAAGGAGGCGGAATTAACAGAAAGAAGTCTTTTGATATCAGTATTTTTAGTAAAAACACATTTTTTACAAGTCACGAAAACTTTGACTAAATACTACACCGCACACAGGTCAACTGTTCAAAAAGTATCTTTATAATTGTACCTAAGAAAAAAACAACAATCGAAATATTAATCGAATAATTTAAATTTTTTTGTTAAAAATTCTTTTATATATTTTAAAAGAATACTACAAGTACATTGAACGAAGTATTCCTGATTTTCTGTATCTTATATTTTCAACAGATTTTAAAATTTATTTTATTGTTATAATAACGGTACAAGACTTCTTATTTTATACTGTTTTTATATTTTTTTTTTAGAAATAGTGGTCAGCTTTTGACTGCATAGCGTGAAATATTGCCCTGAGCACACTGTCTCGCCATCTATAAGTCAGACGCAATAATAAAACATTCAATCTAAGGGGTTGAAAAATCAATACTACCCTTTTAGAGTTTTCTATAATAGAAATTTTCATCCTTTGATCACAGGTACATACTAACAGAGCCGTTCAGGCTTTTATCTAATTTATATACAGTGTGTCACATACTAAAAAAAAAAGATAAATTATATAATTATTTAATATAATAATATAATTATTAGTTACACATTTAAAAAATTAGAAAGTTAGTGAATCATGTGAAATTAAAACTATTTGGAAGAATAAGAACAAACATTAACATACTACTAACTAATATTAAATAAATAAATTAGTATAAAAAATTAATTTTCTAGAAGGTACATTTCTGTAAAATATCCTAACGAGGTGAGGCAACATTTTGCACTTACAATTATCAGTTGTAACTCTCCAAACAAATAAATCAATACAGATTCCCGCCTATGCCGATGACATTAGCATCAGTCTAAATTAATAATTAATATTTTTTTAGAGTAATACCATGGTTCGTAAAAAATGGAGAAAAGAAGTTCGTGTCATCCAAGCTATGCGAAGTCAGGAGATGGTATACAAAAAAGCCGCAGATGTATTCAATGTTCCACGTATTGCCTTATTTCGTCTATCAGCTAAGACGAATGCTACACCAGTACAGGTTGTTGAAACAAAATTAGGAAGATCTGCAGTACTACCACAAAACTTAGAAAATCAGTTGGTAGTGCCGCAAGAAAATGGTTGATTTTATTACTGATACGACACAAAGATAGAATTTCTGTCAGAAAGCCAACTGAAAAGTCCATCCATAGAGCCAAAGGCTTTAATAAGGAAAACGTGACACATCTCTTTTGTTTTGTTCCACCATTTTTAATTTTTACAAGAAAAAACAACAATGTTTCATTCGAAATGGGTGCTCTTCCTGGTTTAAAAATTGTATGTCATCCAAGTGGATGGATTCAAACCCATATTTTTACACACATGGTTCCTACGTTTTATTAAAAAAGTGAAACCATCACTAAACGATCCAGTGTTGCTAGTGTTAGACGGAAACCATACACATTGTCGAAATTTATGCTTGCCTCCTCATTCTACCCAACAAATGCAGCCCTTATATAAAACGTTAATGGGACCCTTACAAACCCATTATAGTGAGATGTTGAGATTATGTTTAAGGTCAAATCAAAGACCAATTACACATTATGACATTGCTGAACTATTTGGAAAGGCGTATCTTAAAATGCAAACTCGGACGATTGCCGTTAATGGCTTCAGAAAGACCGGAATATTTCCTATAAATTCCCATGTCTTAACGAAAGCAATTTTCTTGCTACAGAACAAGAAAATACTGAAAAAGAACAATAGGTAGTAGTTAAAAATATTGTTGACAGACAATAGTGTAGATGAAAATGAATTTGTTGAACCCGAAAATATTACACCTATGCCAACCTTTCAAAAACAGACAGGACCACGAAGTAATATGCCCCAACATCATCCAGTGATAAAGATAAATTAGATGCATTTTACAAAGATCTTACTGATGCTCTAGATCATGCCAAAGCAGCAGAAATACCGGAGTCCTCGGAGATTTTAACGCTAAAGTCGGCAAAGGACGCTGTGTGAACATTGTGGGCGATTATGGCTTGGCTTGGCAGACAGAAACGAACGTGAAGATCGACTAGTCCAGTTCTGTGAAAAACACGATTTCAATATATCGAATACTTACTTTAAACTACTACCGAGAAGACTCTACAGCTGGAAGTCAAATGCAGAATCAGAGGACAAAATTATTAGGAACCAAATCGACTTTATTCTAATAAAAAATCGATTTAGAAACTGCATCAAATCAGTTAAAACTTATCCAGGTGTTGATATTGGGTCTGATCACAATCCCATAGTAGCTGTAACTCAATTAAAATTTAAAAAATGATCAAAAAAACTCTCGTAAAAATATTGATACAGCCCAATTACAGGACGAGAAAGTTAAGGAATCAGTTCAAAGACAACTGAACGAAAATTTAATTTGGGAAAATATTGGTGAAAACTTGTGAGAAATTTACAAGGCAGGTCAAATCTAAAAAAGCAGGATTGGATGACAGATGACATATTGGATTTGATGGAACAACGGCAACTAGCGAAAAATAACAAAACACTTTAAAACAGCACAAAAAAAAGAAATCCGACGTAAAATACAAAAAGCAAAGAGTCAACATCTAGCCAAACAGTATCATGACATTGAAGAACTTGAAAACACGTTTAACATGTATAAAAAAGTTAAAGAAGCGGCTGGTATCTTCAATAAGAAACAAACTTCATTGCTATAGGATGAACATGGTTAAGTAATATTTGAAGTAGAGGATAAACTTAAAAAATTGGAAAATTACGTCACGAACCTATTCGAAGACGATAGGAGTAACGATATTACTAACTGCGACGGACCCTTAGTAACACGCTCTGAGGTTATAAAAGCCATACAATCATCAAAAGATCGCAGAGCGACTGGTCCTGATAAAATTCCAACTGAAATATATAAGCTTATAAATGATAGTAATGTGTAATGTTTTAGAGGCTATAACTTTGTTTTTCAATACCATTTATACCAGCGGACAACTACCTAATGGTTGGTCTAATTCACTGTTTATAGCTCTACCTAAGAAGAAGCAAAAGCTCTACCTGTGCTGATTATAAAACCATCAGTTTGGTAAACCACTTATTGAAAATGTTTCTGAAGGTAATAAATGGTCATATCTACAATAAATGTGAGGAATACCTGGATGACGCTCAGTTTGGTTTTATTACAGGTTTATAAAGAGAAAGGTACTTTTTGGAATGAACGTACTTGCTCAAAGATGTCGAGATATATTTGTAGACATATACTGTTGTTTTATTAACTTCCAAAAGGCATTTGATCGTATTGAGCACTCTATATTGATCAAAGCTCTAAAAGACATTGGCTTGGACGGCAGAGATGTCCGAATAATTGCAAATTTATATTGGAATCAAACAACATCAGTTTTAGTAGATGGTGGGAAATCACAGGCTCTCAATATTAAAGGAGGAGTACGGCAAGGATGGCTCTTGTCACCACTGCTTTTTAACGTTTACTCCGAAAGAATTTTAAGAAAAGCACTGTTTGAAAACAAGAAGGAATACTAGCTTATATTTAAGAAAATTTACAAACACTACTTGATAGTGTCGTTAAGAGTTGTAGGGAAGCAGGTCTGGATTTGAACTTACAGAAAACCAAAATACTCGTAATAAGTAAACAACAGCATAAAAAACCGTCTATATATGTAAATAATACCCAACTTCAGCAAGTTGATAAAATTGTTTACATTGGACAGCAAATAAATTGTAACGTAGAAAGTCACGGCGAAAATAAATTTAGGACAGAGCAGGCTAGAGCCGGTTTTAGAAGGATATCCAAGGTGTTATGTAACAGAGACTTAAAATTTGCATTGAGTTTGAGTTTGAGCATAAAACAGTTTGTTTCCTTTGTGTTTACGTTATTCTAATAAAAGTTTAAAGAGAATGAAAACTTAAAGTTAATTTAGTTTTATTTTAAAAATTAAAGTGTTCCGTTTTTCGTGCCGGTGATTAAAATGTCAGATGTTATTAGTTTAGAATTCTTTCCTAGGTGGCATAGTTACCCTACCGGACAACTTGTTGTCCTAGCCTTATATATATATAT